>PISX010002439.1:34853-161073 GCA_004024625.1 Mellivora capensis | reverse complement strand
CGCCTGGGTGGCTCAGCGGGCTAAAGCCTCTGCCTTTGGCTCAGGTCATGATCCCAGGGTCCTGGGATCGAGCCCCGCATCGGGCTCTCTGTTCTGCAGAAAGCCTGCTTCCTCCTCTCTCTCTCTGTCTGCCTCTCTGCCTACTTGTGATCTCTGTCTGTCAATAAATAAATAAAATCTTTAAAAAAAAAAAAAAAAAGTGGAAGCTAAAAAAACCACATATTATTCCATTTCTGACAATACAGTCACCAATAATATCAATGAAAATAATAATGTGGTGCCTTCGGAAGCATATGAGTTATTATCTTCCAAGAGTCTATTTGAAGTAAAGCAGTGAACATAAAACAGAATGCTTAAGCTGATACATATGAAAGTACTTTGTAAACTGCTCAGATTTACAGCAATGATATTACTAATCTTAAAGACTGAGTCAATGAAGTAGGCTCAGAATGAAAAAAAATGGCTTATAAAAACTATTGCAGCAATGTAAGAAGCTTTTTAGCTAACCTTAGAGCAAGAAGATGAACCAAAAATTTCTGTTTGTTTCAAATGATATAAAACTCTGAGGAAAGTGGCATAGACAAAATAACATAGATCATTCTACTCTGCTTCCTCTTCCTCGTCATACAAAAAAAATCAAATTGGAAAAAGTAGAACAAATATGCAAAACTGAAATTGCAGATACGATATAGATATATTACAGAATCCTCCAAATTCTTTGAATTAAAGGTCTCTAAGTAAAATCCAGATCATTCTGATATGAAATATATGTTATAATAAAACACTGGCAGCTTAGCCAGATCCTTAAACCTTCAGAAGCAGATATATGCCTTCAAAGGCATATATATTCCATATATGCCCCATATGAGCCCCAGTTCTCAACAAGGAAAAATTAATAAATGCTATTATCTAGAACTAATGTAGCTTTCATGTTTATGGGTACATGGGTACACTGAATCATGACTTGAGAAGAATATCCAAATTTCTTGGAATATACATGACTTAGGTCTAAAGGGGAGTCTCCACTCCTTGCATCTAGAAATAAAGTATTCTAAAGAAGCTAGACAGACATGAAGAAAATGAAGAAAAGCAGCTGAAATCTGTTCCTCTACCAGCAGTTTAAATGCTTCCCAAAAGTAACAGGACTACATGATGCATATTACTCTACAGTTAAACAGAGCTAAGGTATGTACCTGACCTCAGCTAGAAAGTGGTCCTCAATTCTCCATTCCCATCAGCCCCTATCTTTATTTCCTCCTATCTTGCTGGATCCCAAGTCTATCTCATTTTATTAATGATTCCCTCTCTTCTGTACCACTTTTACTCATTCTTCTCTAAGCCACTTTCGTAATATATAAACATGTTAAAGGTTTTTTTTTTAACATATTTAAAACAAAAATTCTCACTTGGCTTCATATCCCACTTTGGCTAACACACTCCCCTCATCATGTTATGTTTTATGTTTATGCTCTTTCTTTCTTTTCTCATGAACTTCTCAACCCACTATAAGATAGCTATTTTTTCTGCTCTACTGAAAGTGCTCTTGCTAAATTCCCCAATGATCTCTAAACCGCTAAAACTAAAAGATATTTTACAATCCTTGTCTTACTTGACCTCTCTTAAGCATTTAATACAGACTTTCTTCCCTCCTTCCTGAAATTATTATTTCCTTCGGCTTCTAAGAACACGGATGCTTCTCTCCCCTGCCTCCGCAACATCTCTCTGGCTTGCCTCTCCTCAATAATCTTGTTGGGCTCATCCTGTCCCTTAAAATATTAGTGCTGGTCAGGATTCCATTCTTATTTTCAAAATAAGTATATAAATACATGCCAATTCCAAGTTTGCTTCCTCTCCAATTATCTTTTGAATAACTTACCTACACTAGAGACTTCACTTATACAACTATTACTTCAAGTCTGCATTTTCAGCTCTAACCTCTGTTCCAAGCCATATATACGGCTTAGTGGCTTAGTAATCATCTCATTGCAGATGGTCCCTAAGTGCTTCAGGGGGATAAAACCAAAACAAGAGAGGATAACTTTTAAATTAGTATAAAACAAACAAACAAAGACCTTCCACTGGAGCCAGAAATAAAAACATCCAAAATCACAGTGAAAGATTTTAACATTCTCTTTCATATTCAATAACTAACAGAGAAACAAAAAAAGTTCATGTATGTTTGTGCTAACAACACAATTAATGAGCTTGATCTGATCTAATGAAAGGGCGTGTGTGTGTGTGTGTGTGTGTGTGTCTGTGTGTAAATCTGCACTCAACAAATAGATACCCTTCAAGAACATGTATAAGAGATTTATTTTATAAAGCTGTAATAATTAAAAACAGCGTATTAACTCTGAGACAAAGGAACCAATGCAACAGAATAGGGAATTCAAAAATCTGTGGAGGAAGGATGTACCTTAGTAACAATAAATATCATTAGGATAATTGAAAACTGATAATCTATATGATTTTAAAAAAATGAATATATACAAAATAAATTCTAGATGAAATCAGTGCTTGAGTGTAACAATGCTGACCTTCATCTGAACCCTGTGTTCTCTGAAAGGAGTGGTAGTTGAAAAATCCCACCACATTTTGTGTTCCCAGAACTGAGTAACTACAAAAGACCACTCTGTTCTAATGAGCTCTCTCTGTTCCCAAACATGACCCACTTCTACTCTTCCCCAGTGACATGACTTCCTTGTTTACCTGCCTTTATAAAACTCAAGTCCCCTTCTTTTGAGATGTTCTTAATGATGCTGTCACTATTGCAAGACCCTCAATAAAATCACCTTCTTGTGTGGTGCCTCTGACAAGCATGAAAAGCAGAGTGAAAACACTGTGAGAAGAAAATGTGAGAGAAAATCTTGGTAACACCAAGGCAAATAACAATTCCTTGACTAAGATGGATTAACTTCAGTAACACTGTTCAAGTTAAAAAAAAGTTGCAGAAAAAACCTTCATTTATATATTGATATAAAACTTAAAAAAATGTGTGTGCATAATTAAGAATCCAAACTTATGTGACAAAAATTAAAACTGTGGACAAAAAGGATACAAATATCAACTTTTGAACAGTCATCTATTATGAGAGAGGGAGGTGAATAGCATGGGAGAGGGGGAAAGTTTTGTTGGATATAAATCTTCATTTTAAAACTGATTTGTATCAAAGTTTCCAATAACTTGAGAATTCTGTTAAAATACAGATTGTGATTCAACAGGATTGGGACTGGGGGTGGTGCTGAGATTCTGCATTTCTAATAAACTCACAGGTGCTGTTAATGCTTCTGGGCCACGGACCACACTTTAGATCCTTGAATTTAAAGACAATATGGCTAACTTTATTAATCCTAGGTGGTGCATATAAAAAAGAGTCTATTATTTCTGGTATGTTTCAACTGGTTCATAAGTAAATATAAAGTTGAAGAGAATTTCTACCAGCTTCATTGAGGTGCCACCACGCAACAGTGAATAATCTCTCAACTGTATATACATATAGCTTAAGGCTGTTCTCATTTTGTGGCACATACAATACTATTTACAAATACACAAACACATATGAAAATAAGGAACTCACATGGAATTCTAAAAAAATATCAGGACAGTAGCATAGAGTCTAATAAAATTATTTTATTAATTTAATTAATCATTAATAAAAATCAATAAATTATTAATTAATTAGTAGTAAAATTTTACTTTTTTTGTCATTTAGTCCCTAAAAGTTGACAAATTTCTTAGTTAATTTAATCCTAACCTCTTCATCTGTCATTGATGAGATACTCCTGAGGGATACTTTTTGAGGTGTTCTTACACTATAAAAAATGGAATATAATAGCATTAATTCAGATTAACATTTAGAATATAATTCAGATTAGTATGTAAAGTAACATAAGTAAAGTGCTTCACAAAAAAGAGAAAAAACTCTGCTTCATGAATGGATATTTTCTGTATTTGAAGAAATGGGTTTAGGAAGTTTACATCAATTCATTAAGACAATCGTTAAGCATAGAATGAACGGTCTCTAAAGGCCAGATCGTTGGTGTGGTTGGTTCTCTGTGATTTCATCAGCATCTCAAACACTCCTGGTTTATAAATGCCCTCAAAAAATAACTGTCAAATAAATAAATAAATTTCATTTACTGATTCCAATGTACCAGGATATTATAAAGACTATAAAGATAAACACAAGACAGCCTTGCCCTTCAGGTGTCAAAATCTAATGGGGATGATGGACAGAATTAATTTGTATCTTATATACTGTAAAATTACATGCTAATAAATAATATTGACATATTTAGAAATATACATATTTTTATACAATAGGAAGAAAGTATGGTCACATTAAAAAGGAAGAAAGATATGTATTCAGAGACAGGAACTATATATAAAGTCATATATAATGTGAAAATAGGTAAGGTGGCAAGGATGGTAAAATACGTACAAGATGCTATGAAAAACCATTAAGGAGGGAATGCTCAGTTTGCTCACGGAGATCAAGAGTCAACTCAAGAATTAATTTTGAATCTTGCAGGATAAATCAAAACTTGACAAGTGGCCTGGGGTACAGCAGGAGGGATTAAGTTACTGGGAGACAGATATTCGAGAAAGAGGAATGTATAGGAAAGCAGGAAAACCAAGGTTTATTTTAGAAAACTGCAAGCAATTAGGCATGTCAAGGTTTAGGGTAGAAGAGAAAAAAAATGATTGGATATGAGGCTGAAAATGTATACTGGGGTCAGGCTATGAAGTGCTTGATACATCATGCTAAGAGATTTGATTTGTAACAATGATTATAACCAATAAAAGTTATTTAATTAGACTTGTATTTGAGAAAGATTCTTTGGTAGTAACAGGAAATATGAACAAGAAATGGGTAGGACTAGAGAAAAAGAAAGGTCTTTCAATATGGTGAGGCCAAAAGTGATTAGAGCTTGCACTAAGGCAATAGTTTTGATGAGTGAGAAGAGATTTAAGAGCTTTCAGGAAGTGAACTGACAAGATGATGAAGCAGATGGTAAAATGGCTCCCATATTCCTGACTTGGAAGACTGGGTATGGTGTACAACATGATCTTAAGTACACCGATGCATGTGTGCCAAAAGCACATGCGTAGGACAGAAAGAAGTTGGGAACAGAGAAGCATGTCAGCACACAGGAAAGATGGGGAAGGCAACATATAAAATGAAGTATGTGTATGTGAGAGAAAAGATGGAAGCAGATGGAAAAATGTTTGTGGGGAATGTTGTTGTTTTTTTTTTTTAAAGCAGTCCTCATTTTCATTTCAAGTCACCTAAAACCTATACTTAAAATTCAGGGAATGTCTAGTTCTCTAAATAAGTTAACATATATAAAGGGCTTAGAATAGTAGTTAGTAAATAGTAAGTTTTAAATGAATTTTAACTATTTTATTATTACCCTGAATGGTTGGAGAGCTTTAGTCCCTACTCTCACTTTTCTACTCAATTCTGAGTTCCAAAGAAGATTTGGTAAAATCTCTGGGATAAATATAACTTTCAAATTCTTCAATCTTGTCACCCAATTAAAGCATTTTGTTGAAATAAAGATGGTCTCTTTAGTTAAAACAAGGAGAAACTGGAATCAGAGCTTTCATTAACTGTCAAGATTTGCCCCAGGAAATATATAAAACTTACCCACCCCATGTAGGTATTACAGTGACAGTGGTTTCAGATCTGCCTTAGAAAGATATCTTTCTAACTGATGCAATCTGTTTCTAAAATGGTTATGAATGAGAAGAATTTGAGAAGAAAAGGATAAAGAAATTCAATAAATTTTCAGAATTGCTTGAATTGGACCTTCAAAATGTTCTTATTCTTTTCCTTGAAGAATTAGACCAAAAATATCTATATACTAGAGCAAATTTCAAAGAAAATATAAATTAAACTACACAGAGGCTTTCTTTCATTAGCTTAGTAGAAAATTAACTGTAAATTCATAGTATTGAATTACTGTCAGCATCTAATTACTCTAAGATACTGTAATGATGAGTAACTTACCAAAGATGACATGCATTTGTTATACTTAGATGTACAGTGACAGACTAAGCATTTTTAAAACACTTTGTTTAAAAAAAAAACAAAATGAAGGAAGGAAGGAAGGAAGCAAGCAAGCAAGCTGGTAGGGGCAGGGCAGGTGGGCAAAATAATAAAATGCTTTGTTTTTTAACTGTAATATCTCTTAAGAAATAGGTGAAAAGAGATAAGGGATATGAACTAATATTCACTGGATATCTACTATGTCCTAGGTAATTATACTAGTCGCTTTACATTTTCCCTTATTTTGTCTTTAAAAAATTGGCAAAGTATTATCTGCATACAATAATATAGAGGTGGCACACTGACGTTAACAGTCCATCATAACAGAGCTAGTAATGGATAAAGCCAGAATTTAATCCTGAAGCTTTCCAACTCAAACGCCCACAGTCTTACACCATACTGTGTTGCTGACTCTTAAATATAGGATATATATGCCTTATATTTGACTAAAAGTTATACATTTTAAAGAAATTTATATATTTCACTGACATATCATGTGCTTCTTTTGAACTACCATCTTCACTTATAGTTTCTGTTTCTTCCTCCTTTAGGGAAAAGAAAAATGTAATATTAGGACCAGTCTTAACATATATTTGAGAGTAGGCAGTTTCCCCCCAAAATGTATATCCCTAAATTGCCTGAAATTTAATAATTTAGAGATTAATTTCAGAGCAACTGTTTCATTTTAAAGTCCAAATATCCTAGCCATTCACATATGGTTCCCCCCCTTTATGACAGAATGCATCTTTATACCATTCACATTGATATAAATCCCTTTTAATCTAATTCTTTTTAAAACTTGGCCAAGATCAACCAAAAGAAGAAAAAGGAAGTGTAATCTGTGGTTGGGAAAGAAAGAACAACCAAGAGGTATCTAGAAATATTTAGGCCCTTATAGAATGCAGCAGAAAATACAGAGACAGCAATAAGGACATGGAACCCATAAAGTCTATAGAGAAGGATAACAAAATATACATGTCCCCCCAAGGCAAAACATCAGAATATTTGCTGTTATGAAAATTAAGAAAAACTAAATAAATTTAAATCATCTTTTTGTCCATGTGCACCATAAACTAAACATTCTTGTTAAGTATGGTTTGATCATCATCCACAGTCACCAATGAACACATTTTACTGGCAAATATTAAAATGGAAATATGGAAAATAAAAATATGTCTTAAAATTTACTTTGAATTTAAGTTTAGAACTGATATATTTTTATACCTCAAGAATGTCAAATTCTTCTTCAAGCTCTTCTAAAGAAACTTCTTCTTCTTCTAGTTGAATGAACACAATGAAAATGAGATGACTAAGACACTTATATATAACATAAATGGAATTCTAGCAGTGTGATTTTTTTCAACTAACCTTCCTTACTCCTTCCAATTCATTTTCAACATGTTTTAAACTAATATTCTTAATGTACCATTCTGATAATGTTACTTTTCTAGTTAAAAACTCGTAGCTGCTCTTACTAAAGTTAAAAATCTTTAGTCTGACATTCAGGGCCCCTCAAAATTTGTTTCTAAAAGAATGTCTAATATTATTTCCTGTGACCCTCCTTTGGATGAGGAGTAAGAGTACTGGTTAGTCAATATTTGCATATTTGGAATTAAAAGGAAAGAGTGCTAAATAAAATGCTATCATTCAAATATACAGATAATTGTAGATTGCCTTTTGGGTTAGGCACCATGCTGGGTGATCAAGATAAGAAGAGGTAAAACTATATATCAGAAATATTACAATACTTAGTGACTTTATTTATTTATTTTTTTAAAGCCCCATTTTTATTTCTTTTTAATTTTTTTATTTGTCAGAGAGAGAGGGAGAGCGAGCAAGCGAGCGAGCACAAGCAGACAGAGTGGCAGGCAGAGACAGAGGGAGTAGCAGGCTCCCTGTTGAGCAAGGAGACTGATGTGGGACTCGATCCCAGGACGCTGGGACCAGGCGTCCCAATACTTTGTGACTTTAATACTAAGTATACCAAGCACTGAATGAATGACAAACACAAGTGCTAGAGTTTAGGGTTTATTTCATTGTTTTGGCAAAAAAAAAAAAGGAGGCCCAGCAGAGGTAAGAGTCCTATAAGCTATGAGTGAGAAGGAGAAAATGAGGAAAGAACTTTTGTGGTGATGAAACACAGGTTTCCTCCAAATCTAGGGTTTCTTCCTTTCTTCCTATTGACTCTGGCTGTTGCTCTCCACCCATAGAGCATTTTCAACTTATTTTTTCTGTATTCTTTCACATTCTTTTACTATTTAATTTGAATGTCTTCTTCTATGTTAATGGTTTTGAATTAGTTTTATTTTTTAATTATAATTCACTGCAAATCCTTTTTGGAAATAAAAAGTGATCAAGTCACATTTTCTTTACTGTTTCAAATTTCTTTTTCTTCAAAAAGCAAACAAACCAATTAAAAATGTATCTGAACAGACTTTTTTTCCAAAGAAGATATACATATGCTCACTTGTACATGAAAAGATGCTCAACATCATTAATCATCAGGGAAATGCAAATAAAAACCATGATGAGCTATCACCTCACACCTGTTAGAATGGCTATTGTCAAAAAGACAAGAAATAACAAGCATAGGCAAGGATGTGGAGAAAAGGGAACCCTTGTGCATTGTTCATGGGAATGTAAATTGGTAAAACCACTATGTAAAACAGTAAGAAGTTCCTCAAGAAATTAAAAATAGAACCATATGGTCCAGCAATCCCTACTCTGCATATTTATTGAAAGAAAAAGAAAACACTAATTTGAAAAGTTCCCCCTGCATCCCCCTGTTCACTGTAGCATTTATTTACAACAGCCAAAATACAAAAACAACCTGTCTACTGATAAATGAATGGATAAAAAAATATTGTGGTATATATATATATATGTATATATATATATACATACATACACACACACATACATACATACATATATATACACACACACAATGGAATCTTATTTAGCAATAAAAAACATTTGTGACATTTGCCATTTGAAACATGGGTGGACCTAGAGGGTATGATGCTGAGTGAAATAAGTCATTCTCTGATCTCTTAAATGTGGAATCTAAAACACAAACTGATAGATACAGATTGCAAACTGGTGACTATAGAGGATGGAGGTAGGAGGGGAATGGGTGTACTGTGTTTTGTAAGTTTAAATAAATTGAATAAAAAATTATTTTTGAAAGTATACCCAACATTATATAATCACAATGAAAGAATGTGAAAATATTTATTAAAAATGTAAGTACGAAAAAAATAAAGTGAACAAAAAACATGTAAAAACAAAAAACAAAAAACTTTAGAAAAAAAACATAAAACAAGAAAAATTCCCAGCCCCCACAGCCCAGCTGTGCAATATTCTTCAGGAAGATGATCACCCTTGCTGATGTGATTTGCATTTATTCTGAACCTTCCTCCATATTTATTCCTCTCATTCAACAATGATTCTAACAGGGTTAGTTGTGGACTATTCTCTTTTAATAGATCAAATCTTCCTGGAGGCAGAGATTACATTTTATTAAATTTTGAATCCCTCTGTGTCTTGAATTCCCCAAGGTGGTTTTGATAGATGTCTGGTAAAAACAGAGTAAGTGAATAAATCTGAATGTTTTAAAATGTCACTAAAATAATTCTTTATCAAAGAGGTAAAGCCCAGAGGAGATTGCCATTAAGAAACTATTATACGGGGGGCACCTGGGTGGCTCAGCGGTATAAGCCTCTGCCTTCGGCTCAGGTCATGATCCCAGAGTCCTGGGATCGAGCTCCACATCGGGCTCTCCGCTCGGCAGGGAGCCTGCTTCCCCTCTCTCTCCCTGCCTGCCTCTCTGCCTACTTGTGGTCTCTGTCTGTCAAATAAATAAATAAATAAATAAATAAAATCTTAAAAAAAAAAAAAAAAGAAACTATTATAGGGAATAATAGCTAGACAAGTCATAGCATGAACCAAAGATAAAAGAAAAGTTAATATTCAGCAAAAATTATTAATACCTTTCTCACTCATAATTTGATCCCATGGATAGATGACAACATGGGCAGGTAAGAATGGAAAATTCTAGTGATTAAGTGGAAGAGCTAAAAATCAGATCTTCAAATAATCCTCAAAAGTAATATTATCTCCAATCTCAAAGACATAATCATAATTTAAATATAAATTATTTCATGAGAAGAAAATAAACTGTGGGGGCTGGGTGGCTCAGTTGGTTAGGTCCCTAACCCTTGATTTCAGCTCAGGTCGTCATCTCAGCTTAGGTCATGATCAGAGGGTCATGGGACTGAGTCCCAAGTTGGGGTCCTCACTCAGTGAACAGTCTGCTTCTCTCCCTCTCCTTTTGCCCTTCTCCCTGCGCATGTGAACACTCTCTCTCTAAAATAAATAAATAAATCTTTAAAAATGAAAGAAAGAGAAAAGGAAAATGCTGGATATTTCATAAATAAATTTATATTAAGAAAACTATAACATTTTTGTATGAAAATTTCAGATGAATTTGCAACTCCTATACTGATCATTTTCTCAAAGATCAACCTGACATTTTGGTAATAAACATCTCAAATTGGCATAATGTAAGTGTTCTGTTTGTCTATCTCTGTATAATAAACCACATCAAGACTTAGTGGTTTAACAATTTATCTTTCATTGTCCTGGGGGTTGATGAGCTCAGCCGGGCAGTTCCCACTGGAAGTATCTCTTATAGTTGTCACAGATGGCAACTAAGGCTAGAGTCACCTGAAGGCATCTTCCCTTATTATGTGGCACCTGAGTTTAGGATGGCTGAACAACTGGAAATAGGGAGTCAAACACCTTTCTCCACTTGGCTAGCTTGTGCTTTCTTTTAACAGATTCAAGGTAGAATGACTTCTTATGAGGTGACTGACTTCTTCAGAGAAACTGTTTCAAGAGAGCCAGCAGGGGGGAGCCTGGGTGGCTCAGTGGGTTAAAGCCTCTGCCTTCAGCTCAGGTCATGATCTCAGGGTCCTGGGATCGAGCCCCACATCGGGCTCTCTGCTCGGCAGGGAGCCTGCTTCCTCCTCTCTCTGCCTACTTGTGATCTCTGTCTGTCAAATAAATAAATAAAATCTTAAAAAAAAAAAATTAAAAAAAAAAAAAAAAAAGAGAGCCAGCAGGAAAGCTGCAAAGCCTCTAGGACCTTATCTTGGAAGGTGTATAGTGTCACTTCTATTATAATCTAATGGTTAAAGTAATCATAAGCTAGCCCAGATTTAAGGACGTAGGGGGGGAATTACTTGTGAATACAAGAAGGTAAGGACAGATGGTGGGAATTAATGGGGGAATGATCTGTGGATACAAGAAGGTAAGGACGGATGGTGGCCATTTCAGAGCCAGCTACCTCAATAAATTCTTGAGAATATAGAAATCCAACTTTTTTTTAAGATTTACTTATTTATTTTTTAGAGAGAGAATGAGAGAGAGTGCACACAGGGGGAGGGGCATGAGGAGAGGAAGAGAAACATATTCCCTGCTGAGCAGAGCCCAAGGCAGGGCTTCAGGGCTCAATCTCAGGACCTGAGATCATGACCTGAGCAGAAATCAAGAGCTGGATGCTCAACTGACTGAGCCACACAAACACCCTTAAGTCCAACGTAAAAAAAGAATGGTATCCCAGAAGAAAACCCAAATCTAACTTCCCAGTGAAAATTGAGAATAGACCATAGACAGACTCATAATCCTGATTATTTGCTTTTCAGTATCCATTTATATTAAAAATGTATCTGTATTCTATTTCAAGAACCTAACATTTGGCAAAGGATCATATGTATTCTTGTTAACCCAGTGTGGTTCCTGAACCAGTAGAAATGTCGAAATGCAGAATATCAGATCCTACCCAGAACTACTGAATCAGACATGTATTTTAGCAAGAAGCTCAAGAGATTCATATGCACATTAAAGTTTTGGGAAGTGCTGATTTGGATCATATTCATGCACTAGCATACACAGGGTATCCTCAAACTTCTCATCTGAAGAAATCTAGAAAACATGAAGTATCCTTCTTCCAATTTTGGAGCAGAGAAGTACTGTACATTTAACTTTGGTTTTAAGTGGAAAAAATAGCTAAAACTTGACTGTCCCTAAAAAAATCTTTGACAAGTTAGAAACTACATGTGTGGAGTGGAAATCTTATTTTTATCTGGGACATCAAGGATCATCACTATGTATGTGGGAAAATGTTTGATCTATGACAGTTTATATGTATATATATACATACATATATATATAAAAACTAGGGAAGGTAAAGAGACAGACCCAAAACGGTACAAAGAACTTCAAAATAGATAAGTACCTTATGTACATTTTAGCTAGTTATACATAAAGACACATGGAAGTGTTCTTTGCTATTATTAGTGAATTACTTAAAATATATTTTTGGGCAGGATAACATCGCTGCCTTGCAAGTTAGCTTGCTGTTATTTACCAATGTCTTTAGATTAAAAGAAAGCAAACTTAAAAACAAAAATGTCTTTTTTAAACAAATAAAATTAACTTTTGAGAACATACCATTTTCTTCCAAAAATATGTTCAATCCATTCCCAATCTCTTGCTTGTTTCTTCTTAACTCATCACTCATTTCTATGATCTAAATTATAAAACATAAAATACCTACAAGAAAGTTCTTAAAAATCAAATCAGTTCAACATTAAAGATAATTTTTAATTTGCCAGCCATTATTTTGTCTTGCTAGGAAATTATATTTGAATACTGAAGTCCTTTATAAACAAAATTATTTCATTTAAGGAACAGCTTGAAACTTTAGGTTGGTTTCCAAAAGGCCCAGATACAAGCCTAGATTACAACTTAGACATCTGATTTAATAATTTTCCAAAAAGATATCAAATGATTTTCCTAGTCTGTGAGAAACTTAAAAGAATTAGCTGCAATTACATTGACTTCTTAGTAAAGAAAGGAAAGGCAAATGACCCTCCATTCTTCTAGTAATCCGATCTCACCATAAATTAGCCAAATGAGAGACTTCTCGGAAAAGACGTGGGAACTTTAGTTCTATTATGGCATCATCCCAGAGAATCTAGACTGAACTCCCCCCCACCATAAGGTTATGAGGGGCCTCAATGGCTGTCAAACAGACTCTGTTACTACAGAGCCTTTATCTCTATCCATTTGGATCACTCTCACTGTCCGAACTCTTAAGCAGCCTGCTAACTCGTTCCATCTGCTTTTAACTTGGCTAATGTCTTCCAAACCTTACAGTGTACTTCCCCGCTTAAAAATGTTAATGGCTTCCCACAGTCCTTATGATAAAATTTTCCAAATCCTTTGGGCACCTGGGTTGCTCAGTTAGTTAAGCGTCTGCCTTCAGCTCAGGGCCCTTGGGAGCCTGTGTCAGGCTCCTGCCCTGCAGGTAATCTGCTGCTCCCTCTCCTTCTGCCCCTCCCCCCTGCTTGTGGTTTCTCTCTCTCTCAAATGAATAAAATCTTTAAAATTTTTTTCCAAATCCTTAGAGGCCTGAGACTCTTTATGAACAATGTTCTACTATTCTAATCCAATCTCCATTTATTCCTCCAGATCCAATGATGTAGAATTCCTTGCATTCATCAAGGCACTGACACATGCTACTCCGTCTGCCTGAAATACCCTTCTTTTCTCTCTTCTCCCAGATCATTCCTGATCAACTTTCAGCTTACTAGTTTCTCCCACAGGTTTCTCCAAGCCGGAGTGGGTGCGCCTTTATGCTTCCACAGTACATACTACATACCCTCCTAATATTCATATTATACTGCAACAGTTTTTCTCCTTTACAGGGCAAAGAATGTCTTTGTAGTCTGTGTTCAGCATGGAGTGTGACACTCAGTAAATGTAACTGAATAAACAAAGAAATGAATATGCAACCCAAGTAGAGATGGAGGGGTTTGTTTTAGCGATTTCAAGCCCAGTCTGAGTAGGGTGGAAGAAATCTACACCCCCAACCCTCCACCACTGATTAGTTTAAAAGATTTTATGGAAAAAGTGGCCTAGTTCAGAGGCACTTAAATATGGTTAACAGTAATATAGTAATAATTAAGTGAAAAGAGGTTATTCCAGGTACTGCTAATGAATGTTCAAGACAAAACAGGGAGAAACAAAATTATGGCATGTTACAAAAGATTGTGCACTTAGGGGTCAAGTTCAGCATCTTCACTGCAGAAGTGAAAAATAATAAGCTAAAAGAGATGGATTTGAGATTCTTGGAGGAACTGTGATATAGGATAGGGCAGTGGTTCAAATGTGATAACCCCGGGACAGGATTTTAAAAACTAAAGAAAAGATAGTTCTATTAAGGTGTAGTGGCTTAAGGAGGAATAAAAAATAAGCAGAGAATCTCAAGGTAGCAGTGGTGAGACTTAAGTGCTAGTATTACTGGAAACAATAATGGTTTCGAAGATTAAAAAAATTTTTAAGTTTAGGTGAGATGAAGCAAAAGATCTAGACTAAGGTTATTATTAATTATTCATGCTTATAAAGTAATTGACAGTATCAAGTCATTTTTAAAAAATTCGGCGTTGCAGTAAAATCTATCCTTTCAGTACTTTCCTTTGGTTCAAGGCAGTAAGGCTCGAAGGACTAGCAGGGCGCTAGGTCTGTGGGCCCGAGGCCAGTCATCTAATCGTTATCTGCACAAGTGTCTGGATTCGATCACACAAACCGCGTTAACCGAATCCACCAACCCTGCGCTGCCGGGATCACCCCAGACCGCCCGATTCCAGGAACAAGGCGAACTCACGGAGGCCCCCTGGGTCACCGCCGGTACGTCCGCGCGCTTGGCCGCGCTGGCCTTCACGTTAGCGGGCACCCCCGTGGGAGCCCAGCAGGCGCGTCGCACCTCATCTCTGCTGCCCGGAGGGCCTGCGGTCCCTGCCACCCCGGCCGCCACCCCCGCCCGGTCGCGGGGCGTCGAACGGCGCCAACAGCGACACGAGCCGCCGGACCTAGGGCCCCGTCCGTGGGTCACACGATCGGGACGCGGCAGGCACGGCCGGGCCTCGCCAGAGCGTGGCCCCGGCGTCCCTCGTGCGGGGGCTGTGCGGGCCGCCGGGCTGGGCCTCAGGCGTCCAGGGCGTTCGGGAACCCCGCCCCGCGAGAGGCCTCGGGGGAAAGGGGCGGCTTAGGCCGGGTTCTGCTTCTCGCCAGACGCCTCCCCTTGCCTTGAACCCCAGCGCCGACCTCCGGGCCGCAGCGGCCGTTACCTCCGTCCCAGGAGCCAGGGCTTGGCCGTCGCCGCCGCCCGCCGCAGCCATCTTGTCCCGCGGGGCCGCGGCTGCCGCAAGGGCTTGCGGGGGGGATGGGGGGCAGCGGCGGCAGCACGCGGGGGCGGGGCCTCCTGGGGAGCGCCCCCCCCCCCCCCCGCAGCGGGCCTCCGACAGCCCCCGCGCCCCCAGACTGCGCGGGAGCGAAGGCCGCGGCCGAGCGGCGGAGCGCAGCAGCTCCGGGGCCAGTTCTCGGGGCAGGCGGTGTGACAGCGGCCCGGCCCCAGGGAAGGAGGCTCCACGGTGCCTACGATCCCAAGTCGGTTGTCGGGATTGGAGACCGGACAAGCTAAGTAGGTGCACAGCGAGCGTATCCGGCAGATACGCAGTAGCATCTGACATCATTACTACCAACCTGATGGGGCACAATCAAAGGCTGCAAAGAAAAAGCAAAATAAGTTTATTCGTGTTAGAGGTCGTCATAAGATCTCTTGCAACAATGGAAGGTTATCAGCTAGAAAATGAGTCCTAAATTTCCTTTAGCGCTGGTCCAACGTGGGATGCAAATTTCGTCATCTTCTGTATCTCTGTGGGCTTCTCTTTCCTCAGTTTACCCAGTGATTTAAAAAGGATTACTCAGAAATGCCTCCCAGAGAACGGCCCCAAACTTCCAAACGGGATAATGGAAAAAATACAGTGTTTGGGTATTATGGGTAAGAGGATCATATTGGCAGGGGAAAAAAGGCCTGCCTACAGGTAGAATTCCATGTATCCCAATTTGTACCTCTTACACAAGGTCCTTAAGAATTGAAAACTTCTTAGGACGCCTGGGTGGCTCAGTGGGTTAAGCGGCTGCCTTCGGCTCAGGTCATGATCCCAGCGTCCTGGGATCAAGTCCCACATCGGGCTCCTTGCTCGGCGGGGAGCCTGTTTCTCCCTCTGCCTCTGCCTGCTACTCTGTCTGCCTGTGCTCGCTCGCTCTCTGACAAATAAATTTAAAAAAAATTGAAAACTTCTTGAGAATTACGGGAGATGGTACTGAATATGGTATAACACATCTTACTTTATAAAACAAACATATTCATTAAAAATGTTTCAACTTTTTGGAAATCAAGTGTTTTAGTGCAGTATGTGTGGGACCTAGTTTTTTAAAGGAAATAATGAATAAGCTTACCTAAATTTCTTCTTCTTTTTTAAGATTTTACTTGTTTGACAGACAGAGATCACAAGTAGGCAGAGAGGCAGGCAGAGAGAGAGGGGGAAGCAGGCTCCCTGCTGAGCAGAGAGCCCGATGCGGGGCTCGATCTCCCAGGACTCTGGGATCATGACCTGAGCGGAAGGCAGAGGCTTTAACCCACTGAGCCACCCAGGCGCCCCTTACCTAAATTTTCTATTAAATCTCTGGATCTTCCTATCTTCTCTTACAAATGTTGACCCCAACGCCCAATAATTTCCATATAAGAGATAGCAATTTCTAAACTGTTACCCCAAAATAGACGTATATAGCAGGATTTTGAAAGCTAAACTTTATTCCTCTAAACTTTATTTTCTCACTTTCTCCCACTCTGTCTCTCCATCCCACTTTAAACAACACGGACAACTTCTGTCAGATATGCCAGCCCAGTCTTCTGGCTTCTCTTGGCATAGGACTGCTAAGTGTATTAGTCCACTCAGGCGGCCATAACATAATACCATAGACTGGCTGGCTTAAAAAAAAACAAGATATTTATTTTCTCACAGTTCTGGAGACTGGAAGTCCAAGATCAAGATGCCAGCATGCTTGGTTTCTGGTGAGAGCTCTATTCCTGGATTATAAAGGGTCACCATCTCTCTGTATTCTCATATGGAAGTTGGTGAGAGAAAAGGGAGAGAGTGAATAAAAGCTCTTGATGTCTCTTCTTATAAGGGCACTAACCGCACCACGAGAGCCCTTCCCCTCATGACTTCATCTAAACCTAATTACCTCTGAAAAGGCCCCATCTCCAAATTCTGTCACAATGGGGGTTAGGACTTCAACATACGAATTTTGGAGACACAATTCCATCCACAGCCCCTAGTAAATCAACCACCCAAGAATACCAGGTAATTTCAGTTTGGAGTTTACAACCAATAATTATTATGAAGGCTGGTTCTTGAGAAAAAAATCAAGTAGTTGACGATAAAGTTTTCAAAATCTTTTAAAATATAAAAGTCAGTGAAGCGTCACTTATAAAATAACTAACACATGATAGTACAAAGATGGTTTAAAGATTGACTCCTATTATTTTATTACCAAATCAATTTCAATAGTAACAAATTTTCTTAAACATATTTAATTTAATCAGGTATCTTCTGGAATATGGGTTAAATGATGAAAAAATGGGCGACCATGAACACACCCTTTAATTTCATTTCCAAATTGATCCTTCATTCTGTAGATAATGTCTTGGACGTCCTCTTTGGATAAGTACATGGGCAACTGTCTAGATAGACGCACTGCTTCTCCCTGTGAAGAGAAAGTCACGTGTTATACCACGATACACCCTGAAGCAGAAAACACGTTATTCCTGGCAAGAAAGAAGACAGAAAACAGATTATATTCTTATTATTCATTCACACACATATCAAACACATATTACATGTTCATCACTATTGTATATTTTACACACAGTGGAGAATAAGACAAATATCCTTGATCATGTTAAATTTATATTCTAGTGCAGAGAAACGAAACATAAAAAGACAGAAAATTTTGGGGTGCCTGGGTGGCTCAGCCAGTTGGGCGTCCAACTTTTGATTTCAACGCAGGTCACGATCTCAGGGGTTGTGGGGTAGGGACTGGTGTTGGGCTCTACACTGGGCATGGAGCTTACTTGGGCTTTTCTCTCTCCTTCTCCCTCTGCCGCTCCCCACACCCCCTCTAAAAAAATACAAATGCAAATAAAAAAGAGTCCTCACATGAATGGGAGGTAAAGTCAAAACCTGTTGATGAACTGGTTATAAAGGATACGGAATCAAGGGTAATGTCCACATTTCTGGTATGGTGATGCTGTTTTCTGAGATAACGAAAACCAAGAATTTAGGGGTAAATGGTATTAGCAAAGCTGGTTTCTTTTAAAATTTATTTAACAACAAATTGTGCTTCAAAGAGCTTGAGCCTAATATTATTCTCTAACCACATACCCTCTTCCATTATCCTACTCCTTTCCAACTAAACCTATTTTTTCCTTCACTTTGACCTTTAATCTCCTCAGTCCCTCTTTATTGCTCTGCCACACCAGCACCCTTCTTGTCATCTTTCCCTACGTAAGGCACAGATAGTAAGCCATTAAAGATACTATTTCTAGCTTTCTGTATTCCTTTTTGATTACTACTACTAGAACCTAATTCATCTTTAAAATCTTCTAGGACCTAACACAGTTTCTTGTGTACATGATGGGTACAAATGTGCTCACTCACCCCCTTGTTCTACCATATTCACCTTGTAATCCCTATACCTGGATAAACTGTACCATGTACTGTTGGAAAATCACCAAACTATCTTGGCTGGATCCAATACCAATGTTAGCTCTTATCAGTGCTCAATGCCATTTGGACATCTTAGTCTTCTCTAATCAATCTTCTCTTATACTACCTACAGCTCTTATTTTTGGATGTTTTCTACTACACTCAAATCCCCAATGCCTTCCTAGCCTCTTCACTCTCAGGAGATAACTTCTCCTACACCTTCATCACATGTATCATACATGAGTTCTCTCAAGTTTACCTGAAAATAGTTTTACATCCACTTTCCTTCCCTTTTGCTCTTGATTGAGAGAAGTTTCTCCTTTCTAAAACTTATATCATTACCCCCATCTTCCTTCCTGCCTCTTTTGGAACATCTGCTTGCCAATCTTTTATGTCAGTCTTTTCCACCAATAACAAGCTAATCTCTCTTTTCTTCTTTTTACCACCATATGACTTGCTGCCTACACTTTTTCACTACTGCCCTACTCTTTTGCCACTGGCAAGTCTTGCATCTGGACTACTTTTCTTTTCTTTTCTTTTCTTTTTTAAAGATTTTGTTTATTTATTTGACAGACGGAGATCACAAGTAGGCAGAGAGGCAGGCGGAGAGAGAGGGGGAAGCAGGCTCCCTGCTGAGCAGAGAGCCCGATGCGGGGCTCGATCCCAGGACCCTGAGATCGTGACCTGAGCCGAAGGCAGCGGCTTAACCAACTGAGCCACTCAGGTGCCCCTGGACTACTTTTCTATTATCATTGCCATCCAGCAACCATACCAAATGGTCTTCAAGCAACTATCATCCTATAAAGAATCTGCTACTACTTTCTCATTTTGAAATTTCTTTCCTCCCTTGACCTTTATATCTACTCCTCTACTGTTTTTTCTTTCACTCTCCTGTCTTTATTTCTGATTCGTCTTATTCAGCTTGACTTTAAACGTAAATATTCCTGTAGATCTTATAGAAGTTCTCTTTTTTCCCTAGACTCTCTTCCAAAACAATCCACAACTGACTTAATGTGATGAGGTATAATATTAGTAAAAATATTTATACCTAATGCCAACCACTTTTTTTTGTTGTTTCTGAAATCATATTTCTTCCCACATGGTTTTTCAATATACAAAATACTACCCTCCTTCAACCTTCATTTAAGTTTATCCTACCTCTTTCACAGGAAGATTCCTTTGAAGTCATTAGAAACTATCAGTGTTAAATTGCTCATGCAATAGGCTAGGGACTTCCACAAGTCAAGCTTTTGAAGGACTTACAGAATGCTACTAAATACAATCTTCAGAAAGGGTAAAAAGTGGACTTTCCTGAAGTCTGGCCCTCAGAATACAGTAGGGACATCATGATTATATTCTAAACAAAAATGGCCCATTTTTTTTTTTTTTTTAAGGGAGAAAACAAATCTTATTTATATTCAGGTTTGCTTTCGAAATAATACCAAACTTGAGGGAGAGAATTCAAACATTGAGACACTCACTATTACTTTCCAACAACCATCCTATACTTGGACATTTAAAACCTTATAATCTTCCTCCATCCCATATTACATCAGAACTTATTTTTTAACCCACTGTTTTGTTTCTCATTTGTGGTAGATATTCCTAGGTAACGAAAATTTCCTTTTATTCAATGATACATCTTTCACTTTTTCTCTTTTTGCTCTTGCAGAGATCAGGGATTTCTTTTTTTAGTAGTATTTCTTCTTAGAAAAAATAACAGACCTTATAGAAACTTTACTATTTTGAAAACTCACTGTTTTATTAAGAAGCAGGTAAGTATGTTAAAATCTAACCAACCCATATAATCTAATAATAAATACCTCTAAGTAGCTTATCACTTTGCGAGGTCTACATTCATAAACTTCCTTTGCATTTTTGTTTAATATAGCATTAAGAATTTCTTTTAAGTCCATAACTCCATAGAATGGGAGACAATTAGCCATTTCTTCTATTTCCAAGTAGTCTTCAGCAATGGAAATGCCTAAAAGAAAAATAAAACCACATGTAGATATAGTTAGTTTTGTTTAAATTATATTCCAGAAAATGTCTATTAAAAACAAAATCACTGTTAAAAACATTTAGTGAAACTTCCTTAGAATTTAATGTAGTCAGGACAAAGTTCTGTTCCTTAGTTGGAGAACAAATAGTAATTTCCCATAGGAATTCACATTAAGTCATAAGCGTCAGAGACACCACATGTGCTTTATATCATTTAATTTAATCTTAGTTATTGCACTTCTGTTCCCTACATTTGTTTAGAACATTTCTTACTTTGGAGAGAAAATGAAGTCCCATGATATTTATTAAAATAAAACTGTTTTAAGTGTTTTAACAACTGCTGCTGTTCAAAGTCTATTCTACTAGTTCAATTCTAACTTAAAGGCCTGAATTATTTCTATGATTATTTTAACTTACAATTTATAAAAGTGCTCATATAATAATTTATTTTTTACTGTTTTATTGAGATATAATTGATAAACACTAAGTTTATGGTATGCACAGTATTGATTTGACACACTTATATACTGCAAATAGTAACATTAATATATTACTAGCTTGAGAGAATGAAATACTGTTTAATCAATAATGTTTACTCAAAATATCTTAGTAAAACAATATTTAAAACTATTTATCAAACTACTTTAAATAATTTAGTGACTAAAATAAAACTAAAAAAAGCTACATGATTAGATATATCATGAGGTAAAATATCCATAAGAGAATAAATTCCAAAGGATCAAATCTGGCTTTAGAATGCATTTCAAGATGTTGCAAAACAGCAGATATTGACCTTCTTTGCCTCTATCTGTGTAACAGTGTTCTTAATATTTAAGTCTGCCCATGTTATATAGAACTAAGAAAACGAGACAGTTCAACGTTGGGTAAGTGGCAGCTATCAACAGATGAATGAAAAAAGAGGAGTGATACACTTGAAGAGTTTCAGGTCCTGAGACATCAGTGATCCTATCCCTAATCTGTTTCCAGTTAGAGATCACTTTCTTGACCCGGAGAAGATGCAATGGTGGTACACTAAACAGAGCAGGCACCCCTGGAAACAACTGGAGAGTAATAGAAGATCTATAATCAAGCACTGAGGAGTAAAACACAAAGTTTGGTCAAGGAAGACCAAATAAGAGTTTGAGCAACCAGGGGAACTTAAATGGGACTTGAAACAGGATTTACACAGGCAAAGAGGAAGAAGCAGAATATTATAGTTCACATCTTTTTGCATATATAGATAAGGAAATTACAAAAATATCAGCCCAGAGACTTTTCACTATTGCTGGTTCTTTACCTTTTATAGAACAATTAGACTGAAGAGTCTAATAGTGACTAGATTTGCCCTGGAAAATCATACACATTTCACAGAATTACTTGTGGATATGGGTACAGTATTTGGCAGTAGATGAGGAAATTGAGCAATATTTTAATCACCATGTTTGCAAAATTCTGATATGGGAAACTTACAGACATCTGGAACCACGTAACAATAAACTTTCTAGAATCTTCCATAAGATCCTGTGAAATGCTTCCCAATTTTCAGGGAAAATATTTCAAATGAGTAAGTGGTTTGACAAGTTTTTACTTTCTTAAAATACAGAATTCTTATTGATGCAGAACAAAAAACTAATCCCGTGAATGAGCAAAATGCTAGGATCACATTCAGAATCTTTTCCCTCAGAGTCAGAGGTAATCCTCCTCTCTTTTAAATGTCCTTATCCTTATCATTCAAAGATGTTTAGTGACAACTGGAAAACTGCTCATCCAAAGTTTGTCCAAGAAAACAAACTCATGAAGAGGAGAAATGGTTTTTAAGAAAACATGACATAAAAATTAATGAAGGAAAAGAAAGGTTTAAAAAAGAGGAAAACAGAGTCTTAAATTTGATCTGTTGCTGCTAAGATAAATAGTGCTGATGACAATCTAAGAAAATTAATTCCAACCAAATCAAGTCAGTTTGCAGGTGACTCTTACTCATTTTTATATCTCTGGTGCCTTGCAAAGTACCTAGTATTCAACAGGACTTAAAGAATACTACCCACGGGGCACCTGGGTGGGTCAGTCTGTTGGGCGTCTACCTTCGGCAAAGGTCATAATCCCAGGGTCCTGGGATAGAGCCCAGTATCAGGCTCCCTGCTCATCAGAGAGCCTATTTCTCCCTCTCTCTCTATGGCTCCCCCTGCTTGTGTGCTCTCCTTGTCAAATAAATAAATAAAATCTTTAAAAACAAAAACAAAAAACACTACCCACAAGCTAAGAGCTGAAAGCATAAACATGTTCTTAGAAAAGACAGGGAAGTAGTTAATTCTAACTTTTTAAAAAAAATTGCTGTGATACTATTTTTTATGGAAAAAAAAAAAAGTGGCACCTGCCAGCAATACCACATACTTCGTTAGAAAAACAGATTAAGAAAAAAAAAATCCTATTACACACAAACCTATACACACCCCTTGTTTCACACTTCAAATAAATTTAAAAGATGCTAGGGGTCTCAAGGAAGAAAGATTTCTGGGAGGACTAAAAGAAATTACAGAAAGGGGTACTGGAAGATGGGAAGAAAAGAGAATATCCAAACACCTACCACTGGCAAGTACTATGCTAACTGATTCCCCTAAGTACCTCTCTAGTGCTCACAACTACTTTATGAAGTAAATATCTCAATTTTTGTAGGAAACAATATAACAAACTAGTTAAAAGCTAGACTGTAAATGCGCTTGGGTTGAAATCCTGGTTCTGCTACTAACTGGTATGCTTAAGCAAACTTCACTGTGTCTTGCTTTTCCCATCTGTAAAATGGAGACAGCAACAGAACCTACTTCATAGGGCTATTAATTAATATTAATACATTTAATATTTAGAACAGTGCCCTGTACATTATAATTATTCGATAATTATTAGTTGTTATGATGAGAAAACATTGAGACCACAGTCTGAGATAGGCCTCAGTCTATCCAAGACTGAGATAGAAGGTAAGAAGTCCAGGGCAGGTGTTCCTAAAACTGCAAAAGTAGGTAAAATTAAAGTTTTGAGCACCAAACCATTTTCTGTATATACTTAATTTCATAGCTTCGTACAATTGTTTTTACTCATTTTCTCTTTATGTCTAAATAAAACATCCCTATAAGAATCTTCAAAACTGTTTTGGTTGAACTTTTTCTGTATATTGGTTATGACAAGTTTAGTGGCAGGCAGGAAGGGGAATAGTGGCATCACTCTTCATGATACCCTTGAGACCAGACAAAGGGAAAATAATAGGACAAGACCAGCTAGGCAAGGCAGAAAACAGTAAGTATGAAAGTTATGAAAGAACAGAGAAGGGACCAACCAGGAAAACAGAAGTCTGCTTCCCAGAACAATTTACTTTTCTCTCCACCCAGTGACTTGCCATACAGAGAAGATAGTGTTATCACAGTCTTTTTAGCAAAGCAATGGAATCAAATCATTCACTCTCCAAATAGTAAGACTGCTGATGTTACAAATCTAATTGGCAAAACAGGAAAAGAGACGTCCATTTTTGTTAGACCTTTCCGATATGCTACACATTTCTTTCGTCATCCAAAGGAGTACTGAATACTTTAAACACACGAGGCATATTGTGCCAAAGGTGTCAAAAATTACAATAAAACTTCTCGATTAGTTATGAAAACACAAATGCAAGGTAACAGACTGAAAGGGCTGCCAAACTTCCTAGTTTCAGGGATTACCTTTTAGAAGTATGACTGTTTTTATATAGCTGACACTGTACTTTTGGTGAGACAAAAATATACCGGTATGGATATTATGAAACTTCTGGAACAAGACTTCTTTTCCTAAGTCAGGAAATAGTAAACCACATCATCATACCTGGTATCCATTTTATCTTGAAACCATTTGCTGTAAGACGAGGATCAGACAGGTAAGTTGAGCCACTGTATCTCTGATCATCTGTGGTCATTTTACATAAAATCTCTAAATAATGAGGTCCATTAAAAAGACTGAAAAAGAAATTATGGTCCTTTAACTTATTAAATATGTTATTTATATTAATATTATATATATATTCGATATATATATTCGATATAATAATATCGAAATATTAAATATTTCGATAAATATTTATCGAAAAAAGTTAATGCAAGGGCCCTTTAAAAATGATTCGTAACAAAATACAAAGATGTAAGTAGCCCTGTGAGAAACTACTTTTTTACATCTCTGTTAATATCTCTTAGAAGACCTACTATATACAGCATACAGAAAGGAGGAAGAATGGACACAAAAGACAGTTTCTATCTTTTAGAACATTACGAACTAAATGTGAGATCAAAAACTGTGCTCTCTCTATAAAATACAAGTGAAAACTTTATAAATAATGCCATTGTTATATTATTATTATTCTATCATAAGGTTGTTGTTAAGATCAAAGGGTTTATTTAGTAAAGTTCCTATCATATGGTAAATCCTCAGCGAACATTGGCCGTTGTTGTTATTACTGAGCTCCTACTTCGTATTTTACAGAGATCTAAGTTACGCCATTGAGAGATAAATGACACAATCTGCATTAGAACCATAGTAAAGACACTGAACCCAACCCATAATTCCTGTCTTTCACTCAGTTTTGAAAAACTTAATTGTGGTGGGCATGTCACATTTCAAAAGAAGGGTGAAAACAATTTTGAATTCAGTTTTGTTGCTGTCCATGTTCAATTAAGAAAGCTTTATTATCAGGCTAGTATGGGTCCCAAATAATAGTTTTTTTATTTTTTAATTTTTTTCAAAGGTTTTACTTATTTGACAGAGAGAGAGAGAGAGATCAGAAGTAGGCAGAGAGGCAGGCAGAGAGAGAGGGGGAAGCAGGCTCCCCACCAGGCAGAGAGCCCGATGCGGGGCTCGATCCCAGGATCCCCGGACCATGACCTGGGCTGAAGGCAGAGGTTTAACTCACTCAGCCACTCAGGCACCCCACAAATAATAGTTTTCAATGTATTTGTTTTTGAATAACAGAATATTATAAAGGAAAAAATCTTTAAAAATGTTTAATTTGGGACGCCTGGGTGGCTCAGTTGGTTGGGCGGCTGCCTTCAGCTCAGGTCATGATCCCAGCGTCCTGGGATCGAGTCCCGCATCAGGCTCCTTGCTCGGCGGGGAGCCTGCTTCTCCCTCTGCCTCTGCCTGCCTCTCTGTCTGCCTGTGCTCGCTCGCTCTCTCTGACAAATAAATAAATTTTAAAAAAATGTTTAATTTGTAGAAGCAGAAAATGATTTTTAAAATATAAATGAAAGTTCACAAATAACCATTTAGAGAAGTAATCACGTTTAAAATTTCAGATATACCCTAGTTCTTTTTAAGGGAAGAACAGAAAGTACTATCAGATTTTTGAACTGTTTAATACAGGCCAAATCTGTATTAATTCTTTTTCTAATTCTTTGACAGTTTGCTAAGTCAATCTCAAAGAGAATACTATGAAAGATGCTGGATTTAGGTGAATGTGATTACTGCCGTCTTAATTAAAAAGACAGCTCTGGGGGCGCCTGGGTGGCTCAGTGGGTTAAGCCTCTGCCTTTGGCAGAGAGCCTGCTTCCCCCTCTCTCTCTGCCTACTTGTGATCTCTCTGTCAAATGAATAAATAAAATCTTAAAAAAAAAAAAAAAGACAGCTCTGATAAATGTTTTCCTGTGTCTTGGCCCTATTTTTTCCTTCTGGTAACAGGGATTTTTTTTTTCAAAATACAAAATTATATTGTATTTTTATATATATCAAGAGCAGATATATAGACGATGAAATTTAAAAAATAACCCCACTTATATTAGCATCAAAAACCAAAATACTTGGGAAATTTCTTTTTTCAAAAAAATACCTCTATACTGAAAACTATAAAATATTGCTGAGAGAAATGAAAGAAGTCTTAAATCAATGGAGACCACTGTGCAGGGATTGGAAGATGCAGTATTGTTAAGATGGCAATTCCCCCCAGTATGATCTACAGGTTCAAAGCAATCCTAATCATAATTTGGTAGCAGGGCTTTTTAACAAGAGTTTTAATATACTTTATAAAAGATTTTTTTTATATATTCTTGGGAGTTCTGAAACAAAGAGTTTTCTAGTGACATGTCCTAGAGAACAAACCCTCAATATCTTTTTTCTTTTTTTAAGATTTATTTATTTATTTATTTGGCAGACAGAGATCAGAAGTAGGCAGAGAGGCAGGCAGAGAAAGAGGAGGAAGCAGGCTCCCTGCTGAGCAGAGAGCCCAATGTGGGGCTCGATCCCAGGACCCTGGGATCATGACCTGAGCCGAAGGCAGAGAGAGGCTTTAACCCACTGAGCCACCCAGGTGCCCCTAATTTCAGGCTTTTATCTCTTTTCATATATTATGATTCTTTCCTCCGTCAGACCGAAGAAAGAAATAATAAATATTAAAAAAGGGAAATGTTAACAGGTTAGCTGTTAGCTATTCATTTTACAGAAAATAATTTGCTCATGTAGGATATTAAAGGGAAATACCCCATTTTGCAATCTATAATAAAATCAGTTCAGGCCAACAATCATCAATGGATGAAATCATTAGATGGAAAGGCTGACAGGGAATTTTCAGGTATAAGAGCAGCTGTCAGTGGCAGAAACCAGTGATAAGTGCCTTCTGATGTGATGAAACAAGAAGCACATAGCACAACCTATTAAATAGTCACCCCAGAAAGTAGAATCAACATCTATTCATTCCTCCAGGGCTAACTTCTATTTAAACACGGGAGAGGAAAAAACAAGGAACCATGAGACCATGAGGAAGCAAAGGGACAAACTGAGACAATAGGATATTCTAAAAAACAAGTGACTTAGTATCAACAACAAGTTAATGGTGTGATATTAGAAGAGATTTAAGAGACAAAATGTAACAGCTGGACCTTGTTTAGATATAATTTAATAATTTAAAAACTATAAAAAAAGACATGTTGAGACAATGAGGTATACTTTCAAGGAATTAATATTGTGTAAGATAGGAAAAAAGTCATTGTGGTTAGGTAAGTCATTTTTAAAAGAGAGAAACCAAAAGATGTTTGAGTGGAAATTGGCTAAAAAATTTAGGAAAGAAAAAGAAAATATGTCTGTGTATGTATGCATAATATACATATATATGTTTGAAAGGACAAATAAATGTGGCAAAATCCTGGTAATTGTTGATAAAGGCATTCATTGTATAATTCTATTTTGGTATACATTTGAAATGTAAAGTGTACAATGACAGAGTAATGGCAACCTAACTTCAAAATTGTCCTAGGCAAGTCACTTATGAACTTATGCTAACATAAGTCACTAAGTCACTTATGAACTAACTGCAGAAGTAAACTAGCTAGAATATTCAAAAATTATTTATTCAAAAACAATTCCATTGAAGATTAGAAAATCAACTTTAAAAAAGATTTCTTTAAACTTTTCTCTACCAGAAAACACTTCCAACTTTTGCTTTGATTTTCTAATCTAGTATGGATTGATAAATGTTTTGAGATTAAAAAAAGAAATCTCTAATTTCAACATACCTCTCTGTTAATATAATTGGCTTTTCCAGTGGCTCTGCAGGAAGTTTATGATTCTCAATAAGTCTTTTAAATAGCAGGGCTTCTTCCACTCTGTAAGGATTTAACAGCATTACCTCTGTTTTGGATGTAATCAGCCATGCATCAGGAAACTTGAGATTGTGGAGCAAGCAAAGTTCCTCCTTCTCTTCTAAGTCAAATTTATGTTTCTCAAAATTTTTTTTTAAGTTTTCCATAGAAAAGGGGATCTGAACTATTTTGATGTTTTGGTTCTTTTTTTCAATTTGGGACTGAAAGAGCTCATCAAGTTTTGGCTGATTAGATAATGAAGTTTTCAATTTGTGCTTCTGTGCCAAATTCCATGCACTGGTGGGCTTTATCTTTTTTCTGCCATCCTTAAATGATGTTTGTGATTCCTGTTCAATGGCTCTCTTGATTTGCTTATTGTATCGTTCCAAATCTTTACTAGCTTTCTCTTCGTATCTGGGAATAAAGATAAAATAGAACTAATGATGTCATAATCAGAAACGTATTGGCCATCTGAAGTAAATTTTATAAAAAACAAAGAGCTGGTGTTCCAAGTCTGATAATGATGAAGGAGCCTATATTGGACTAACCTTCCCTACATAACTATAATTCTGAACAAAATACAGAGATCAACTATTTAAAATGGACATAGAAAAGCAACCAAAAATAGGCAGATATTGGAATGATTCAACATTCAAAAAAGAGATCCATATTTATATAGCTTTTACCCAAAGGGCAGTTCCTAGCATTAAAGGGGAGTGGCCAAAAAAAAAAAAAAAATCAAGCAATAAGCTGCATTCTTTTTGAAAACAGAGCAAAACAAAAACCTTTTTTCCCCCCCAAGATTTTATTTATTTTGACAGAGAGAGAAACAGTGAGAGGGAACACAAGGAAGGAACACAAGGAGGGATAGGGATAAGCAGGCTTCTCACTGAGCAGGGAGCCAGATGTGTGGCTCCATCCCAGGACCCTGAGATCAATACCTTAGCCAAAGGCAAATGCTTAATGACTGAGCCACCCAGGTGCCCTATGAAAAAGGTTTTTTTAAAAAAATAATTTTTATTATTTATTTTTATATCACATAATATTACATTATATAAGTTGCACTCTTATTAGCTTGAATAACTAGAACAGAGTTCCTTGCTTCCAGAACAACTGGAAATTAAAGGAGAAAAATCCCAGAAAATTCCATAAGTGGAAGCCTGGAAGAAAACAACTGCTAGAATGTTCAGTGAGCTAGACACAGATTTTAGTGACTACCTATGGCACAGTAAATGAAATTCAGAGTTTGAATTTTATATAATTAGATGGCCTAATAAACGGTTTGTGCTTTAAATTAAAACTGGATGAGGGCTACATCCTAGGGTAAGGGAAAAACTATGTCCTAGAACTAAGAAAGCTACCCCAGGGTTGGGGGCAAAATTTAAACAGTCTCTCTCTAAGGAAATATAAAAGAGCCTTCCAAGCTCAGTGTGATCTGTCAGTAACTTAAATAGTTGCAGAACAAACACCAACACTTTTCAGAAGAAGACAACAGAATCTAGAGTTTCTTCAGTGAATCACCCACAATGTCCACTAAACAATTAAAAGTTATCATTCAAGCAATAAAATGGGAAAATGTGAGTAATGATCAAGAGAAAAACTGGTTAGTAAAAACCAACCTCAACATGTCTCAGATGTTGGAATTTGAAAAAAAAAAAAAAAAAGTTATTTTTGAAATAGGTTTTTATAAATATTTAAAGACTTAAAGGAAAAGATTATCCTAATGAGAGAACCAAAAGGAATGTAAACAGGGAAGAGACATCATAATAAAGAACCAAAGGGAAATTCTAGAACTAAAAAATACAATATCTGAGATGAAAAATGTCAAAAAGAAAGCCTGAAAATGCTTAACAGTAGATGAGAGATGGCAAAAGAAAGGGTCGGCAAACTTGAAGGCAGAGCAATAGAACTTATCCAATCTAAACAAGAGAAAAATGGAAGATTAAAAAAACATCTCTGTGGCCTATGGTACAACAAACAACCTAACATATTTGGGATCACAGATAAAACTGTAATTGGAATCCCAGATAAAAAATGTGCAAGTGAAGAGAAAAAAAAATTTTTTTTAAATTATTGATGACAATTAGGCAATTTGGATAAATGAAACATTTTGTAGATCCAAGAAGGTCAGTGAACCCGAGTGGGATAAATACAAAGAAATCCACAGCTTGATACATTAGATCAAACTGCTGAGAAACAAAGACAAATTCCTTGAAAGCAGTGAGAGAAAAAAAAAAAAGACATTACAAAAAAAGAATACCACAAATGATGTATATAACTTATTAGAAGCTATGTAGAGCCAGATGGCAGTAAATTACATTTTTTAAGTGCCAACAGAATCCAATGATAGAAAGCAAAAATGTCCTTCAAAAATGAAAATCATATAGACATTTTTTGATAAAAGAAAGCTTAGAATCCATTGCCAGCATAACTGCACTATTAAGAGCTGACACAATAGAAACTGTGATCTATAGGAAAAAATGATAAGCATCAAAATGGTAACTATGTAGGTAAACAGCAAAAAAGGATCTTTTTAAAAATTCTCATTTCTTTGAAAGATAACTTTAAAATTTTTTAAAATAGCATTTTAACCATGATTTCACTCATGTGTAATTTAAGAAACAAAACAAATGAACATAGGAGGAAAAAAAAAAAAAGAGAAGGAATTAAATCAAAGAGCCTCCTAACTACATAAAACAAACTGAGGGTTGCTGGAGGGAAAGTGGGTGGGGGATGGGCTAAGTGGGTGATGGGTTTTAAGGAGGACTGTGATAAGCAGTGGGTGTTGTATGTAAATGATGAATCACGAAATTCTACTCCTAAAACTAATATTACACTACAGGTTAACTAGCTGGAATTTAATAAATAAAGTTTTATATTGTATGTAGATATAAAACATACGACATCAACTGCACAAAGGACAGGGCAAGTAGTAATGGAAGTCAAAACAGTGGCTGTGTATAGGAGCTAGCTGATAAGTGGCATAAGTGAACCTTCTGGGGTGGTTAAAGTATTCTGGAATTTTTTTAAAGATTTTATTTCTTTATTTGACAGAGAGAGATCATAAGTAGGCAGAGCAGCAGGCAGAGAGAGAGAGAGAAGCAGGCTCCCCACTGAGCAGAGAGCCCAATATGGGGCTCAAATCCCAGAACCCTGAGATTATGACATGAGCTGAAGGCAGAGGCCCAACCCACTGAGCCACCCAGGCACCCCGTAAAGTATTCTGTATTTTGTTTGAGGCAGTGGTTACATAGGTGTACACATATAAAAATGCGCTGAACTATACATAAAGTTAAGATCTGTGTATTTCACAAAGCTACATTTTACCCGATTTTAAAAACCATTTATGGAAGCACTGAAGACACAAACACTAAAAAAAGAAAAAGAAAGATAAAGAAAAAACTTATAAAGAAATAACTAAATAAAACAGTTAATTCTACATCTGAAGAGTTCCTTACACATTTACTGTAACATCAACATGGAATAAACAATTTCCTGAGCACTACAAAAGAAAACTTGTACACAATGCTCCATTTACTAATTAGACACTGGTAAAATTAAAGTTACTCTAGGGGTGCCTGGGTGGATCAGTTGTTAAGCGGCTGCCTTTGGCTCAGGTCATGATCCCAGGGTTCTGGGATCGAGAGCCTTGCATCAGGCTCCCTGTTTAGTGAGGAGTCTGCATCTCCCTCTCCCACTCCCCCTGCTTGTGTTCCCTCTCTTGTTGTCTCTCTTCTGTCGGATAAATACATAAAATCTTAAAAAAAATAAAGTCAGGGGCGCCTGGGTGGCTCAGTGGGTTAAAGCCTCTGCCTTTGGCTCAGGTCATGATCTCAGGGTCCTGGGATCAAGCCCAGCATCGGGCTCTCTGCTCTGCAGGGAGCTTGCTTTCTCCTCTCTCTATGCCTGCCTCTCTGCCTACTTGTGATCTCTGTCAAGTAAATAAATAAAATCTTTAAAAAAAAAAAATAAAGTCACTCTAATAACATGCAAAATAAAGATTTTATGATTAAATTTATAATGGATTCATAGCTAAATATTAACTTTTTCAGTTGCTATTTATTTCTCATTTTAGAGTCATCAGTGAAAAAATAAATTAAAAAAATTCAATACATCCAAACTTTAATTTAATTCAGTTTCAAAGGTACAAGATAATAGACGATTCAAAATTATCCTGGGTAAAATCAAGACATCTTTTCTTTTGGGTTAATGAAACTCCTACAGTCAATCAAAGACAGTCTAGCATAGTGGTTATAGAAACTGTTTCTAAAAAATTGAGATGCCTGAATCCCATCCTCAAATTTTCAAATTCTCCAGGCCGAGATTGAGGTTGAACAATATTCTTTTTTTTTTTTAAAGATTTTATTTATTTATTTGACAGAGATCACAGTAGACAGTGAGGCAGGCAGAGAGAGAGAGAGGGAAGCAGGCTCCCCTCTGAGCAGAGAGCCCGATGCGGGACTCAATCCCAGGACCCTGAGATCATGACCTGAGCCGAAGGCAGCGGCTTAACCCACTGAGCCACCCAGGCGCCCCTGAACAATACTCTTTTTAAAAGGCTCCATGGATGACTCAAAAGCACTCCAAAACTGAAAACTACTCTTAGGTGTTCAGTAAATTGTAGTGGTAAGAGCACAGACCCTGGAGACTGACTGGTCTGGTGCTGCCACTTAGTAGCTCTGTAAATCTACAAAAATTATTTAACTTTTCTGTGTCTCAGGATAATCATTTATTATAGATAATCTACATTTACCTCATAGTTTTGATATGAGCAATAAAATAAGTTAAAATGTTTCAAGTACTTAGAATAATGCTTGGCACCACACAGTAAATAATTATAAACGTTTGGGTGCCTGGGTGGCTCAGTGGGTTAAGCCTCTGCCTTTGGCTCAGGTCATGATCTCAGGGTCCTGGGATCGAGTCCCGCGTCAGGCTCTCTGCTCAGCAGGGAGCCTGCTTCCTCCTCTCTCTCTCTGCCTGCCTCTCTGCCTACTTGTGATCTCTCTCTCTCAAATAAATAAATAAAATCTTTAAAAAAAATAATTATAAACGTTTGTTATCATTGTACATCAAGGAACACATCTTATGAATGAGGCACATGATTGACTAAAGGCTGGTAATTATTTAAGCGACTTTACTAAAAAAAATTTTCAAATGCAGTTTTAAGTTTGAGACTGAAGAATTAATGCTCTTTCTAATCTTAAGTAACTCAAGAAACTGGATAAATTCTATCATAGGTAATATGCATGAAACATTTTTAAGGAGAAATTTATATAGATATGTGGTAGGATATAAAAATGGCATTCTTGGGATGAACTGTATTAAATGTTAAAATTGAGACTAAAAGACAAGAGACCACATCATGTTGTATAGTTTATACTCAGTATATGTTTGTTAAATACAGAAATGTTAGCTGGATAAGAATGTAAAAAAGACCTTGTGTCACTGTAAACTGGATGAAAAATGCTTCTCTGGTTACTTACCAGGCTATATTCATAATTTTGTATATGATTTTCTCTCATTTCTATTTAGAATCTGACATTCTGGATTAGCTACATAAAACAGATAATTTTCAACAGTTTACTTTCAATAGGTACTTTAAGTAAGTATTTTTAGCTCTTGGACATTCCAATTCAAGATTTTTTCCCTTACGGTTAAAAATGAGTTCAAGATGAAGGTCACCATTTGTAATTAATTACAATGTGCAAATTTTCACATATGGTACGAATCTTGTGATTTACTCAAGAAGTCAATTTAATTAGTTCCTTGGGAAATATAAAAAGCTATGTCCGAAGGAAGATTAAGGAAATGTTAAGTAAAAACAGCTGCTACCTTTGACTTAATGTCATTAGGGATTCAGTAACCTGAATGGGAAATATTAATTTTTATTTGACCAGTAATCAAATCAAATGCTTTTGTGACTAAAGATTACATGTAATTATAAAGTTTACCATTTTTAATACCCCAATTACAATATTATTCTTATTTTAAGTAGAAATATGTTCATAGTATGCAAATGAAAAATTCAAGTTAACATCAATTGACTGAAACCCCAGTGAGCAAGAGCAGAGGCCTAAATCTGGCTTCTAAACCACCAGAGGAAAGGAGAAAAGCAAAGGAAAAATATCTGGAAAAGAAGAACTAAAAAAATGAAGTACTCCCCATACCGAAGTCTGTCCTAAGCTCTCAGCACAAAAACCCTGATCCTAGGGCTTATTCAAATTCTTTGTTATGGTTTACAGAATTTTACATAATCTGGCCTGCTTTCTTTCAACTTATTAGACTCTCTCATATTCTGTTCCTGTTACAGAGAGCACTTTAATTTCCTCAATAACACTATTTTCCTTTTAGCTGTTTTATTTAGAAAATTCCCTATACCTTTCTGATTATTTTTACTTAGGGAATCATTTCCTGTCTCATAGATGAGATTAAGCCCACTGCTAAGTTTTTTCATAACTCTTTATATTTATTTTAAAACTGACTCATTGTATTCTATGATTACTCTTTGTTTGTGTTTTCCTTATTATACTGCATCATTTATAAGTAGAGAAAGTATATTTTGTTTATCACTATATCTGAAGTGATTAGCTAGAATACATAGGGCCTTGTATACAGAATGCCCTTAATAAATACTTCCTAACTGAAGACAGGTAGAAAGGGAGGAAGGATAGAAGGAAAGAAGGAAGGAAGGGAGGGAGGGAAGGAGGGAGAGAGGGAGGGAGGAGAAGAAAAAAAGAAAAGAAAAGAAAAAGGAAAGGAAAAAGAAAAAGAAGAAAAGAGGAGAGGAGAGGAAAGAAAAGGAGAAAGGGAAAGGCAATGAAGAAGGAAGGGAAAGAAACAGAAAGAAAAGAAGAAAAGGAGAAGGGAAGAGAAAAGATGAAAGGAAGGAAGAAGGGAAAAAACCAGGAAGGATAGGAAAAAAGTGAAGGGAGGATAGAGAAAAAGATCAATTACCCACAGAAGAGGAGTCTACTCTGATATCCCTTAGCATTTCCTACAGAATTTAGGATCATGGAAAGAATTCCAAGATAAATATTACAAAAAAGTGGTAGTTAGTGTGACTGTTGAGTATGATATCATTTTTGCTACACTTTCTCACTGATCATAATTTTGGACACAGCTACCATGGTCCCCAAACCCCTGGCTCTCAAAGATTCTAATACATTTTGTGACATAAAGTAAGCTCTCTGATTCCAAAATACTTATATTTTCTTCTATTTACGGCCTCCAAATTAAATTTAATCTTCACTAAGCAAGTGAAAAATATCATCACAACATGGAAATTTTCTTTTCACAGGTTAAAAATTCTAAGTGAGATCACGAACAATGTGCCAGTTATTTTTCTTATATCATAACACATAATATCTTACTTAATCCTCACAACAATCTAGGAGATACTGTCCACACATTTTACAAAAAGCCAGCAGAGAAAGAAACTGGAGTTAAAATCCCGGTGTGGTTTCAGAGGTCTGCTCTTGCCCAACACTGCCTCTTTTGTTTACCTTATGGCTATAAGACAGAGAAAACTTTGGATTCTCGAATACTGCCTGGTGATAAACAAATTTTTAGATGGGGACTATTACCCATACCCTAACCCTGATACCTTGGGGCCTATAAGAAGAAACAATGCTGACACTCCCCAAAAGTCAGCTGGAACAATACCTGCTGTTGTGAGGCTGTGAGGGAACAGCCATCTTTTAAGCTGTCACACTGTCCCTACCTTCCATGAGAGGGAAACATCTATGCTTTTTTTCCCTCCTTCTCAGAAAATACATCACCTCCCTGGTCAACACAATTCAACTTCTGTGGACTTGCTGTACTAAAAGTTAAATGCACTGATCTTAAAATGCCTATGCCATTTAGATAAAACTAAAGACAATCACAAGGTGTGAACCTTATTTGCATCCTGATTCAAATAAACAAACTTTAAAAAAAAACTGGTATTAATAAGAGACTCTTAATCTCACAAAACAAACTGAGGGTTGCCAGGGGGAGGGGGTAGGGAGAGGGTGGTGGGGTTATGGACATTGGGGAGGGTACGTGCTATGGCGAGTGCTGTGAAGTGTGTAAACCTGGCGATCCACAGACCTGTACCCCTGGGACTAATAATACATTATATGTTTATAAAAAAATGAAAAAATTAAAAAAAACTGGTATTAAGTAATTAGAAATTCAAACACTGAATATCTGATGATATTAGGAATTCTTGTTTTAAAAATTATGATGATTGTATTATGGCTATATTTAAAGTAGGAACATCTTTACTCTTTACAGATACACAGCAAAATGTTTATGAAATAGATGATATTACCCTAGGATATGCTTCAGAATAGTAATAGCAAAAAGGGGAAGTGAAGTGCATGGAGGTATGGATAATATGAGACTGACTGTGACATGATGGTTCATGAAACAGGGTGATGGGTTCACTGTACTCTTTTGTCTATTTCTGCGCATGCCTGAAAATAGAAAAAACACAACCATCCCCACCAAAAAAAAAGAAAGAAAGAAGTAAAGAGAGAAGCTAATTTTATGGAGGTTTTGCCTGTCAGTGTTAATAGGGACATGTGATGTGATGAGCACTGGGTATTATATGCAACTAATGAATCATTGAAGATTACATCAAAAACTGATGTACTATATGTTGGCTAACTGAATTTAAATAAAAAAAAAAAAGAAAGTTGCATTTTACTCCCACATACAAAATAGTGGTCATTATTATTTTAAATTGATGGTGTCTTTATAAGACTGAATAAGCTAATGAAAAAAGTAAAAAAAAAAAAGGTCAAGTGTCCATGTTTGTCATCAAATAAAAACTCTGAATGGTAAGTTATGTTTACATTTTCTTCAAGCTATTTACCATATTATTGAGATACCATACATAATCTACGGTTGGAAGTATAATTCCACTGTTTCATTTTCTGGTGGGCTAGATCACTCAAGACATACTACTCTGTATTTACAGTAAGTGCCCTAAGTCAACTATAAACACTCATCGTATTAGTTTATAATATTTATTTAAATCATCTAGTCTAAAAATGGCAATAAGTAGTTCTTTTCATCCAAGATAGATCAAACCACCTATTAACTTACCGAAACACCCCACCATAGTTTATAAGTTGCCAAACAAATAAATAAAAGATTTTAGAAGGAAGCCTTCAGTTTATACTGAATAGGGACAGTATTGATTCCACTAAATTGAATCTGTAAAAATACTGTAATTTTCATTTTGTGTTACATATTTTGGAGACCAATTTTAAAAAGGGAATAGTCAAGATATTTCTTAAAACCACCACTGTTTTAACTCTTCTAATGCATAAGCTTAAAAAAGAGAAAGTCCTCTCATAGGAAGATTCTTTAACATAAAATTTAAAAAAAGAAGAAAATACGGTTTTAAATTAAGAAGAATGGAAAACCTTTAACTTCAAATTTTACACTTGTTCTTAGCCAAAAGGCCGAGAAGCGATTAACTTCAAATTTTAATAATAACTAGTGATGGCCTGTACCAAAACCAAAAAAACCCAAAAAATAAAAAACAAAACACTAAAAACCTCTAAATTTAAAAAAGTGATGCCAAAAAGGTACTCTAGCCAAACCAAAAGGCATTTTCCATTCTGGTTTTCCATAAATAAGAAGTTAAAAAACCCAGTGAGTCATATAGAATGGAAATATCCCAGCAGCAGGTCACAAGCAAGCTCTGGAAACTTACTTCAGTTTCTCCTCTTCACACAATGTCTTCCACAGTTCTTCAATTTGTACTGTTGTATCCTCCACATTGGTCTTAGAATTTTCTGTGAGAAACTGAGCACGATGATCTTGAATAAAAAGGGCGCTTGCTGACATGGGTTTTCTGATTACCCGATTGCTAATTAAATCATATGCTGTAAGCTGTCCAGATTTGTTATCTACCACATTTGATTTTTTGTTACAGGAACCTTCACTGAGATTCTTTTGTTCAGGGCTTGGATAAGCATTATTATTGAGTTCACATGCTGAACTTTCTTGAGGCACTAAAATTTTCACAGGTTCAATGTTTTCTCCCATTGAATTTTTAAGTGTATTTCCCTTGCTCCAGTCATCTGCACAGATTTCCAAAGACTTCTCAGGAACTGCTGCTTCCTCATTTTTTCCACTCCCAGAGCTATTGTTTTTATTGCCATTTTCTGATTGGGTATGCTTAACGGAACCTAGAAAACAAGTCTCACTACATTCCTTCCGGACATCCTCACAAGATAAATTATTCACTGGGATCTCTTGAAATGTATTTCTACTGTTTCTACCAATGTTAGAATTTTCACTATTAAAATGATCATCATAATGGTCATCAACATGTATCTGATGATTTAAACAATAATTAGTGTTTTCCCCAGATTTATCATTATGCACATCATTTTGGAAAGGAATGGCTGAAGTATCAACATTTGGATAATTATTTCCAGATGATTCCACCTTATTAAAAAGCACATCTGTTTCTGTTGTACTACTAACAACCATGTCAGCTGAGGAAACATCTGTTTTATTATTTTCATAAGAATTTGTACTCGGTAGTGATCCATAACAAGTCGTCATCAGATTTTCAAGAGCAATTAAAACAGATTCCTAAAAACATAAATTAACAAATGTTAGGGAAAATTACAAAAAATAATAAATAGGCAAGATTTAAAATATTAAAAAATATGTATAAATAAGCAACTTTCCCGTGTGAAAATGGTTAGGACTGCGTAAGTTTGTAAATAACATAAATTAAAAAAAAAAACAAAACAACTATCCCCAAATTTACCTTATTCTGTAATAATACTTGACTTTTATCTGGTGTTAAATTTACATCCACATCAGCTGTAGAAACGTCAATTTTCAGAAAGAAAATGGGATACAAACGAGTAGGTTCCTTTAGGCACTTCAGATTGTAATGATGTCGGATTAACTAGGAATACATGTAATAAAGAAAAGATAGTACTGCTGTCCTTAAATAAAACCAAAAAAGTATAGTGTGCTGAGAAACTGAGTGGATATAACTGCTAATGAGGAAAAGCAGTATCTAAATGGTAATACTCATTTGGAGGCCTTGAACTTACATGAAGCACCAACATTCATTAAGAAGTACAACTCTCCACTGCACCTGGCTTCACAGTTAAAAGATCAGAGTCATGGATGTTTTCAAAGTCCAGGGTTCAAATCCAGACTGTTGCTTCCTGGCTATAATGGGCTTCTTAGTCACTAACTTCTTAGTCACTAATACTTCAGTTTCTTCACTATAAATAAGGATAATAATTCATCACAGAATTGTTGCGAAGTCCTATGTAAGACACCTAGCACAATGCTTAATAAATACTAGAGTATCTGTTTATCTCCTTCTCCTTATTTTAGAGCAAATCCTTGAAGTAGTTCTTACAACAAGTTGACAAATGATAGAGCTAGTTTTTATTTCTGATCCAAGTAATACTTTTTTTTTTCTAAAACAGATTACCTTTAATATGTCTTTTTGATGTATTGGTCGTTGGTTTATAAAGATAAAACTCCTTTCTGGGGTTGAAAGACTTGTTAAAGAGTGGTCTGCATCATGCTTTGGAAGAAATCCACTTAGATAAATCTGCAATTATAATAAATAGCTACAGAATTAGTATACAATGTCAACAATGAATGTGTTTCCAGGGGTCTGACTATATACAGTACAAAAGGTATAAAAAAGTAAAATGGATTTTCATTTTACGGTCTCAAGAGTCTTATACTTGCTGATAACCATGTCTTGAACATTAACCTTAAATAAAATACAGACGCTTACTACATTGGTGTTCTTGGCCTCTAACTCTCTCTTCTTACAACTCTTTTTAAGGAAAAACTGGCATTCATAAAAGCTTCATGAATGGGCATATGTTTTACTGTCATAGGACATATATAATACTGCTGTCTGTTCAACCCTATCTTCTTTCTTCTTAAAATTTCTTTACTGTCTAAAAATTCTTCAGACTGTGACTTTCTTTTAGATGTTTGTCCTTTTCAGCCATCTTTTCCTATAAAGAAGTGGCTGTTTCTATTTTGTGGAGTCGATCTGTGTTTTCATTTCTCATTTAAAAATCCCTTTCAGGGGTGCCTGGGTGGCTCAGTTGCTAAGCATCTGCTTTCAGCTCACATCATGATCCCAGAGTCCTGGGATAGAGCCCCACATTGGGCTCTCTGCTCAGTGAGGAGTCACCTCTTTCTCCCTCTCCCACTCCCCTTGCTTGTGTTCCCTTTCTTGCTGTGTTTCTCTCTGACAAATAAATAAATAAAATCTTGGGAAAAAAAAGGAGCACTCATATATCCTTTCAGAAAAAATAAAAATCCCTTTTACTCTTTGATACCAATTGTAGTACTTTATTTTCATTTTTGTTCAGAGAACTTTTCTACAATCAACCCAATTATTTTTATGCTCTTTTACAAATGTATAAAAAGGAGGGAGAAAATGATAAAGGATCCTAGAAAAAAATACCAGAGAAAAGAAGGAGATTGAGGAGATAGAAGCAAAGAAAAAATGCTCCTACTTATTACTTCTAAAGATAATACAGAGATATGGACAGAGCCAGACTGACATGATTTAAATCCCAGCTCCATTACTAACTATGTGATCTTGGTCAAGTTATTTAAAATATAAGCCTGTACTCTCTTATCTGAAACAACTAGAAACAGAGGCATTTATATTAACCTGTTAAGAAACACTAATAGTAAGATTTCAGCTTAGGTCTAGGAAAGTGAGAGTGTCAGCAGAGATGCTATTTTTAGGTAAGGAGAAACCATGAGGCTCTTTACCAACACACTGGGTAGGCTGCCCTCTATGTCTACTGCTAACCGTACTCTTGGAAATAAGTGTTTAAGGAGATGCATTACCAATTTTAGAACACTAAGTGCATTATTGTCACTGTGCCAAACTGTGCCAATTTAAAAAATAAATTAATAAAGCTGGATAATCTATTACAAAATACTACTTAACTAATTGCAAAACTTCACAGCCTTTATAAATGGTTGCATAATTTACCATGTAACATGAGATCTTTCTTAAAGCACCTGCTGAGCATCAGGAAGCACCTGTTTAGTCTCTGAAAGACTTACTGGGTTTGTGGACTTAAAACTGCCCCAAATAGGTAGGAATGAAAAATGAAATGAGGAAAATTGGTAATATTGCTAGTATTTTCCCTTTATACCATCTTAGTTATCTACTGAATAATTATCATTTCCAAATACTGAGCTTTAAAAATGACTTAGGATGACCTTAAGAACAAAGTATATTTAAGTTATATGGAAAAGTACAATCAAAGAGCAAAGTCATAGAATGCTCTAAAAATGAAAATCAGGGTACCTTATGAAAAAAGAACGTCTGTTAGAGACCAAAACAGTGCCAAAAAGAAAGAGAGAGTGAGAGAGAAAGAGACTAAATCAGTGCAACCAAATAAAAAATTTGACCATACAAGATTCTGACCTAAGTATTCCTCAACCTACAAAGCAAAACAAACATGAAAAGGCAAAAATATAAACAAATACTTCTCCCCTGATTGCCCTGCAACTATGGACCTCTCCTCCTTCCCTTCATCATCTCCAATAATCCCCTAGAATTCCCTATAATCTGGTTTCTACTACCTCCACTGGACACTCAGTCTTTCTCTCATTTGATTCTCTGCAGACCCTTGAGAGGGTCCAGGATGGCAGAGGAGTAGGAGACTTAAATTTTGTTTGGTCCCAGAAAGCCAGGTAGATAGACATCAAACTGTTCTGAACACCTACAAACTCAACCAGAGAATGAAGAAAACAGCAACTCTATGAACAGAAAAGCGACCACTTGCTGCAAGGTAGGAGGTCGGGAGAAGTGAATCTGAGGCGTATATGGGAAGATTCTCTGCAGAGCCTGGCGCCGATGACAACTCTGTCACTTGGGAAGCCTCTCTTGTGGTCTCTCTGCTTCCTCCCTGACACTTCCTCTGTAGTCTGGTTTGCTGATTTCTCTCCCTTTGCTTACCCCCTATAAATGATGATGGTTCCCCTGAGTTCCATCATCAGAGCCTTTCTTCTTGGACTGGACTCTCTGAGTAATTTCATTCACATCCACACACATACACCAGTGATACTAAGATACAGATGTACAGCCTCTATTTCTTTCACCCCCAAAGGCTTATTCTTTTTAACTAGCAGTCACAAATACAGCTTACTATTTTAAACTAGCAGTCACAAAAATCTTCTCAATCTCACGACATTCAAAACTTGATAAATATTTCATGCCACTGCTGCTCTGCCCTGCACCACTGGCTCCTCCATACTTCTTCAGCGTGAGAGTGAGTCCTGCCACCAACCCAATGTGTCAAACCAACTCCTCTCCCCTCCTCTGATTCTGCTGAAGTAACCCTGACTGGTTTCCCAATTGTAGTTTCCCCTTTCAGTAAACCTCAAGAACACCAGGGAGTTATGTTTCTAAAATAATAATTTAAGTAATTCTGCTCAGGAGAATGGGACAAATTCATGCAGAAACTCCCTTCCCCCAGATCCCACCTGCAAATACATAACAGTGGTAGATAAGATCAATTTTTACAAAAATCTCAAGACTGAATCCTTTAAAAGGAAGACAACATAAGATGTTAAGGATGCAAAACATAAGGGATAGTGATGGCTGAAATCAAAAGTCTTATGTGCTCTTGGATCACAAACCAGCTGTGTCAGGAAAAAAGGTTTTTGTAACTATGTGTGGTCATAGATGTAACTAGACTTACTGTGGTGATCATTCTGCAATATATACATATAACAAACCATTTTGTTGCATGCCTGAAACTAATATAATGTTATATATCAACTATATCTCAATTAAAAGACGAAACCATCTGCCAGGTGGAGATTACATTCTGACGTGGAAATAGAAACAGAAAACACATACTAGGCAAGAGATTAATTAAAATCAGTCTTTCCATGTGAAATGAGCCGCTGAAACAGCCCTTTTCCTCCCCCTCAAAAATGCTTAAAAAAATACTGTGACTACTGTTTATGGAGCTGCTTGCAAGGGTCACAAGAAAGAACACGGATAACTCCAAAACCAAAAATAAAGCTAAGTGAAGTCAGCTAGGAAAAGGGGTCAATAAAATCTTGGCAGGACAGAAGGCATGAACTACTAAGATTAGCACCTGGTTTTGGGCTGGGAGTGGGGTGGTACCTGCCAAGCCACGGGGAGGAAGAAGGTGGAGTGGATAAAAACAAAAATAACAAAACAATAAACCTGCACGCACAATGACTGTGCAAATTAAAATTTCAAAGCATATAAAATAGCAAAGAATGAGAGACTATTCTCCCAGAAAAGTAGAAATGACAGGGCAATAGAAAAGAACTTTGAAATTAGCACAAGTATTATGCTTTCAAAAGAGTACAGAAAAGTTACATCCATTATTTAAAAAATCAGGTGATTAAAATAATCAAGACTCGTAGCTATAAACAAGTTTAGAAGAGAACAGGAAAACAAATAAATTCTGAATCCTGGAAATAAATATACAGTTTTGGGAATAAAAATCAGGCAGCGTTGAGGAATTCATCCAGAACTTGGCATGGAAAAACGCAGAGATAAAAAGAGAAGATAGTTATCAAAAAACAAAACAAAACAAAAAACAAACATGAAAAAAAAAATCTGATATCTATCCCTTAAGCTAACAAAGCCACATTGGGAAACTCCTAATAAATGCCATCACAGCAGTGGTTCAGCGGGGATCACCATCCATAAATAAGAGATTCTCCAACATTAAGTGGCTCTAGGAAAGAAAGTGACCCTCAACATTATGAGAAGAGATCAGAAGATTCTCTATATCCAAGGTTCTCAGTGACGAATGCATTTGCCACCCCAGTACAGTGAAGGCGTCTTGGTGGCCAAGTTTCACAACCTGAAGATATGTAATAGGGATAGAAGTGAGGTGAGACGGGGCAACTATTAGCAGTAGGCAAACAACATAAGTTGTTTTTGGCCAGGAATGAGAAAGGGTCAAAGAAACTCTGATACCGGATAACCCTCCTTACAAGTCCAGAAAGCATGGTGATGGGGAGCTACTGGCAACATAAAACAACACCCATGTAGATAGCCAGCGCATAAACAGAGGAGAGATTCGGTTAGATGGTCACTCTCACTAGAGACACACTCAAAAGTTCATCATTCTGACAACCCATGGAACTGGAACTAGTCAGCAGCACATGCTTTCCAAATTCCTCCATTCTTCTGTGCAAGGATAACCACATTAAGGTACAGCAAAAGTTTTGATACCTATGATAGATTACAAGCAGCTCTCACCCAATTAAAGAGAAAATTTAAAAATCAATGGGCAAGCATAGATCTGGCAACACATCTCAATATAGTGATTTCCACTGGGAAAATGACAAACAGGACAGTTCCAAACACATATGAAATTATAACTGACCAAGATCTACATCAGTGTTTTTCATACTTGAATGTGGGGGTCTTGTTAAAATGCAGATCCTGATTCCCTAAGTCTGGGATGAGGTCCTTCATCTCTAACAAGCATACAGGTAATGCCGATGCTTCAGACCAAACTATGACAGCTAGAATACCTAGAGTACTATACCAAAGATCATCAAGTCTGGATCTCCTGTCATAAGCTTCCTGGGTTACTAATGTAGGCAATGAAGTCCCATGAAACCACAAGGAACATGGGAGAATTTACTATCCCGAGACAGTACCTTTATTATCCCAAGTCAGCCACCATAACGAGTCTAAGGTGGCACTAGGGTATATTGAAACTACTTAACAACTATTAAGGAAGCTCTGAAAAACAGGACCTATGTCAGATCATGGCCAATGCTCCAGGCACCATAGCTGGCCACTAAGGCTGGCCTGAATTGTTCCTCAGGCAGAGAGAACATCAACTGAGCACAAGCTCCCATCCAAGACTAATAAAATGATAATTATTAAGAACGCAATACTGCAAGGAGAATAGAAGAACTAGTAGCAGAAAAGAGATTTCAACAATTATGAAAAAAGAGAAGAACAAAGAAACCAACTGTCCCACAGAACATAGAGCCTTCAGGCTTCAAGTGAGCAGGCAGGCAAAAACAAGCAGATTCTATCTTATAGACTCTTCCATAAAGAAACTGAGTAAGGATAATCTGTCATGAACCAATGACAATTATCTAACTTCATGCTAGGAAGAAAAAAAGAAAAAGAGGAAGGAAAAGAGGGGGTGGGGAGAGATGAATTTCCTGAGAACTAGAGCAGTGAGTATGGGTGCAGTGTGCTAAGCCCCCACCCCATGATGGCACTTGTGACTCCCCCAGACTCTGGGAACAGGACCAGGATCTTGATTAATACTCAACTGAAGCCTGACACTCAATAAGCCCAGTCACAAACACTAATTTCCCAATTAGACTTCTTATTCACAGAAAAAAATGGCTTGGAGGAAAAAGACCCGAAAAGCAAAACAAAACCGACCTCCTCCTAAAAAAGAGATAATTTAAGGAACAAATAATTTAAAAATAGAAATAAAACTTAGTATCTCTAAAGAGATTCAAGATTTTGTATCCATAAAACAACAATATGAAGTTGTAAAAAAGCAGTAAAATTTGAAACCACTCTTGGAGGGGCACCTGGGTGGCTCAGTTGGTTGGTTGAACATCTGACTCTTGATTTCAGCCAGGGTCATGATCTCAGGGTCGTGGGGTCAAGCTCCGCATTAGGCTCTGTGCTGGGCATAGAGCCTGCTTGGGACTCTTTTTCTCTCCCTCTGCCCCTCCCCACCCTCATTTTCTCTGTCTCTTTCTCTCTAGAAAAATAAAAATTAAAAAATAAATACTCTGGGAAATTAAACATAAAACGTTCAAAAAAATCCAGAAGGGATAAAACAGAGCCAGACATCTCCAAAAACTTACAGAAAAAGGAAAAGATATAAAACTTGAGAAAAACAGTAGGAGAAAAATAACAGAAGATCCTAAATCAATAATAAGGAGTTTCATTAAAAGAGAGAAAAATGATCAAAGTTATGACAGATAGAAGTATATAGCCCAGAGCTGAAAAAGAAATGAATTTTCAGATTCAAAAATTCTTACAAGTGCTCAGCATAATAAGCAAATGCATAATAAAAGACATGCATCTTGAGACATTCTTAGAACAGAGACCAAGGAAAGATCCTAAGAACGTTCAGAAAGAAAAATACAGAAATAAAGAAAGAACTAGAATGCATTCATTTTCCCATCAACAACAATGGATGGTCAAAGGTACTCAATATCTTCAAAGTTCTGAAAAATTATCTTCAATCTAGAATTCTAGATCTACCAGACTAAAGAGAAAGTCAACAAGAGAAAGTATAAAATAAAGGCATTCTCATACATAAAAGTCTACCTCTGATGTCCCCTTTCTGTGGTAGTTAACTAAAGATGTATACGAGAAAACTGAGAACGAATACTTCTCAGAAGACATGGGATATATGAAATAATGTAAAGAACTAGTATTCCTTTGAAAAAAAAAATTCCAGAATGGGAGCTGTATAAAACACCTGGCATGTAATCAGTTCAATTAAGAAATTAGGTTCTAAACCTAATGCTTTTAAAAAAATGGAATAGAATAAACTACCAGCTATAGCTACCAGAATAAGTAGAAGAGCTGGATTTAATTATTGACATGATGAAGAAAATTTCTTCACTAAAGAAAGGGAAAAAACAAACAAATAAACAAACAAAACCCAAACCTTGGAAAGTCCAAAAAAAGCAAAAGTTATATAAGATAGTTCATATATAAAGCAAATTTTGAGCAAGTGACAGGAGAACAAGAAAGGAGATTCCACTTAATTGCAACAATAGAAATAGTCTCATTTGTATAAAATGGACACATAACATGGATTCTTAGGAAATGTAATCCCAGTACAATACTTGGCTTTGCACTGAAATTTATTTGTAGACATGCAGTATACTCCAAATAAATTTTCAACTCTTGCTGTCAATTTTCAAACAAAAGATGGAGACTTAAAATTGGCTGCAAAAGAAAACAAGTCATTAAGCTTGATAATATAAAAGTAGGGCTGACATAATATAAAAGTAAGACTGAGAATGTTATTAATTCATAACCTCATCTAGCATTACAGGAATTCAAGAAGCACTGTCTGAAGCTGAGAGATCAAGAAAAGGAAGCTGGAGTACATATTTAGAATTGTTAAGGGAAAACAAAAGTAAGAGAGCTCAACTCTTCTTTTTCTTTTTAACTTTTTTTTTTTTTTTAAAGATTTGTGTATTTGAGAGAGAGCGAGCAAGACTGGGGGGAGGAGCAGAGGGAAGGGAGAGACTCTCAAGCAGACTCCCTGCTAAGTACAGAGCCCAATGTGGGGCTCAATCTCATGACTGTGAGATCACGACCTGAGCTGAAATTAAGAGTTGGATGCTTAACCGACTGAGACACCCAGGTGCCCCAACTCTTCTTCTTTCACGGCAAAAAGTAAATAAATAAGATCCTTTACTGAAAAGCATTACTAAAAAAAAAAGCAATCACAATGTTCAAATAAAAAAAAAAAAGTAGGGCTAGCGAGAGAGGGTTAATAAAAGTTGCAAATGTATTTTCTTTTTTTACCCTATACATACATCTAATTAAAATGTTACAAGAAAAACTTCTTGCCAACCCAAACTCCAAAAGAAAAATAATTTGATAGTTTCAGTGGTAAACCAGAATTATTTAAGAACATTTTGTGGTATACCTGAGATTCTTTAGAGTGGTACTGAAAGGATTCCATATTGCCCATAACGCCAGTCCCCAGAACAGACATGAGAGCCATCTTATGATCAGATACTCTATTTTTCTGCCAAATAACTGCCTAGGGACAAAAAGACACAGACAATTTTTAACACAATTTAGATTTACTAAACTCAAATGCTTACCTCATTTATTTCTATATTTAGCATTCATCCCCAGCTTACAGTTTCAGTATCATTTAGAAGAGATGCACGGGCTATAAAGTCAGAACTCTGGTTGTGAATTTTAGTAACTGTATATGTTATGGTATAAAATCTATTTAACTTCCCCTGACCTCAGTTTTCTCCTCTCTACAAAATGACTAAGAATATTTATCTCCCAGAGTTGATGAAAGATGAAAATAAACAATGAAGGCAGCACACAGGGCAGTGCCTAATCCTAACCTTTTGAGTATATACTTTAAAGTACATTTAAATTAGTTATTCTCAGTAAGGTATTACTATTTTATTGAGGATGGAAAACTAAGATGCAAGATTTCTGTAAATAGTCTAAATGGATTAAAAACTTGGGATAATGCATGCTCTTTAAAATCTTTGCAATTCCCTTGTACATACAGACCACTTAAAAAAGCTAACTGAGCTTCATAGACATAAATAGCTGAATAATGAGCTTGGATTTTTCTCAATGGAAATATGTGGTAGGGTAGTTTAAGAGAATCAGGGTCTGGAGAGACTGAACCAAAGTTTGTGACATGCACCATCAGATATAATATATTGCAATTTGTTCAGTTAACAAGATCCAATTACAGTAAATCTCTTGAGAAACCATCAATACAGGCATAATTTGTTCATTAACAAACATTCACCTGGCACCTCCCAAATCCTGACAAAAATGTGTAAGGGACCTAGGAGAGAACATCAACATTCAAGGGACTTGCAGAGGAAGAAGAGACTGAAAAGGAGTAGTGTCGACACAGAGGGAGGTCGAGCTATAGGACAGTACGGTACACAGAACAAGATAATTTTTTAAGAAGCAGTCACAGAAGACCAATGTCAAGATACAAAGATATGAACAGAGTCCTGCCACAGGATTTAACAATCAGAAGAGTGTGGCAGTTCTAGGGAAGGAGAGTAAACGAAGCCAAATCTCAATGACGTATAGTGATTATGGGGGGAACATAAAAAATGTGAACCTAGGGGCGCCTGGGTGGCTCAGTGGGTTAAAGCCTCTGCCTTCGGCTCAGGTCATGATCTCGGGGTCCTGGATGGAGGCCTGCATCAGGGAGCCTGCTTTCCCCCCACCCCGTCCCTCGCCTGCCTCTCTGCCTACTTGTGATCTCTCTGTCAAATAAATAAAATAAATTTCTAAAAAAATGTGAAACTAGACAGCATTTCAGAAAGTTCCACTGTAAACTGAAAGCAGACAGAGCAATAACTAGAGGTAGGTGTGGATCAAGGGTGGGTCTTAATTCGACACACCCGAACTGGGAGCAAAAAAGGAAGAATGGGTGTATAAACAAGTAGATTTGTAGATTCAATGGCTAGAGGTTAAGAATTTCCTTATATTTTCCCCCTGTAATGTAGAAAAGTTATATTTGTTGTGAGTGAAAAAACTGGGATTTAAATATCTGATTGTAGGGGGGGGGAGAGAGAGAGAGAGAAACAAACAGTGAGACTCTGACTAGACCAAACTAGATCAAAGGATTCTGGCCAATTGAGCTCCTTAATATGAACAGAAACCTACAAAGGCAGTTTGAAGTACTAAGAATATTATATATAATAAAATGAAAAGTGAAGTAAATGGATTCAGTGTTGCCCTCTAACTGGCATGCTGGGGGACAGCAGTGAAGGAAAGTGCCCCTCTGGACATGGCAATTAGCACTGACCCTGCATGTTGATGTGTTAAGATTTTTAGAATCTTAAAGACAAACCTGCTTAGGAAAACAGAGGTAGTGTAACAACTACTCAACTACTCAACAACTACTCAACTATAAATAACCTGAAATTCAGTGTAACAGGAAACCTTTTACCTATTCCCAGAGTTTTATTAATATTAATCATGTAGGAGTTATGACTTATGAAGAACTTACTTGGCACTACTATTCTAGAAACCACTGTTAATTTTCATAACTTTTTCACATAGGTATTATTATCTCATTATGCAGAGGAAGGCACTGAACCTCAGACTGATTTATCTAAAGAAACTTAGATAGTAGGTCATGGAACCATAATTTATACCCCATCTTTTTGGCTCCAAACTTACTGCTTTTACTCTGCTAACATCTCTCCCCTCTCTAGTCAAAGACAGTAATAAGTTAGAGCCAACATAAGACCCTAACTTGGAATTCTCAAAGACAAATGCATTTTCATGTATGATTACCCTCCACAGCCATGTGATATACTCTCTACTCTCCAATTAACTTGAGGATATTAATGTATTCTCAAACCAAAATTATTTTTAATCTATTCACTTAAAAATAAATAAATAATTGGGGTCCCCAAATCAAAGAAACCACACCAGAATAATGGAAGTCCAAAAAGACTGGGAGCTACTATCCTAGCATCCTAAAATCAGAATATTTTTGAATGCAGTTGTCAGTACTAACCTTAATCTTATAATACAGATCCTTATACCTAAGAATTTCTAAATTTCCAGTAATTTTCATTCATTAATATTCATAGAAATACAGATGTGCAGTAATTAGGCCCAAAGTGCACAGCAAAATGACAGAATTAGGAAAATAATGCAGGTATTGCTCCATCCTAAATTTCACCTTTCCACTATTACATATTGCTTTCAAAGTGATCTTAATTAGAAAAAATATAGTACATGAAGAAATCAAAGTATAAAAATAAATTGTAAATAATTAAAACACTGAGGTATAGGTTCAATGTGTGTATTTCTCTCTCTTTTTTTTTTTTTTTTAAGATTTACTTCTTTATTAAAGACAGACACCATGGAGAATGAGCGGGAGGAGAGGCATAAGGAGGGAGAATCCCAAGCAGACTCCATGCTGAGCACAGAGCCCAACATGGGCCTCCATCTCATAACCCTGAGATCATAACCTGAGCCAAAACCAAGAACTGGATGCTTAATCGACTACACCATCCAGGTACCCCCAATGTGTATATTTCTAAACAAAATTATGTCTTGGTAACTATATTTATACTTACAGGACAATATACTAGACTATTTAAAATTGGAACTGCTTCAGGAAATATGGGATGTAGAGTCACAAATATATTTTTAATCTTTAATTTTATCACATATAATCTACAAATACTTTGGCTAAATTAAAATTTTTTGAGGAGCTCATTTCGAAATTTTTTTGAAGTTTATTCATTTTGAGAGAGAGAGAGAAAGAGAGCACATGGGGGCGGGGCATGGAGAGAGACTCCTAAGCAGACTCTGCGCTGAGGCCAGGGGGCCAGACAGAGCGCTCAATCCCATGACCCTAAGATCACAATCCAAGCTGAAACCAAGAGCTGGAGGCTTAACTGACTGCACCACCCAGGTATCCCACTCATTTTGAACTTACTCAGCAAATATTTTTTTTTTTTAAGATTTTATTTATTTATTTGACAGGCAGAGATTACAAGTAGGCAGAGAGGCAGGCAGGGAGAGAGAGGAGGAAGCAGGCTCCCTGCCGAGAAGAGAGCCCGACGTGGGGCTTGATCCCAGGACCCTGGGATCATGACCTGAGCCGAAGGCAGAGGCTTTAACCTACTGAGCCACCCAGGTGCCCCCTCAGCAAATATTTATTGAGCATCTACTTCACACCAGATTCCATGCTAAAAGCTGGGAAATTAAAGATAAAAGGATAAGGAACTGAGTCTCAAGGAGCTAAAAATATAAAAGGAAAATAAGATATTAAAATAATTATAATGCATTATAAAAACTGCTATTACAAAACACAGCAGACACATTGTAGTAGAAACCTAAGTCTACTTCACAGAGCAACTGTAGGTGCAGAGAAACCTGAAAGGAGTCTGTCACCCATGACTCATGGGATAGGCACTGCTGACAGATAGAAGGGCACATGCAAAGGCACGGAAGCACAGAGAATATGGGTTGCTGGAGATGAAGCTGGACATACAGGAGCAAGATCATGAATGACCAATCATATCACGCAAAGAAGTTTAGTTTATCTTATATGCAATGCAGAGTCACTGGAGAAAGACATCTAACTAGGAAAATGCTTGATCAGATATGGATGTGAGAAAGAGATCTCTGAACTTTAAGGATATTATGTTAAGTGAGAGAAGTTAGATACAGAAAGACAAATACTGTATGATATTGTTCATATGTGGAATCTAAAACCAAACTCGAAGAAACCAGAGAATAAAATGATAGTTACAAGGGAATAGAAGGTGGGGAGATAGGGTCCCCTGGGTGGCTCAGTGGGTTAAGCCTCTGCCTTCGGCTCAGGTCATGATCTCAGGGTCCTGGGATGGAGCCCCGCATCAGACTCTCTGCTCAGCAGGAAGCCTGCTTCCCCCTCTCTCTCTGTCTGCCTCTGTGTCTACTTGTGATCTCTGTCAAATGAAAAAATAAAATCTTAAAAAAAAAAAAAAAAGAAGGTGGCGAGATAGGACAGATGTTGTTTAAAGGTCCAAACTCACAAGTAGTAATTAAATCTAGAGATCTAATGCACAATATAGCAAATATTAACATCAGTACCATATAATAATCATCAAACTTGCTAAGAGACTGAACCCTAATTATCCCAACCACTAAGAATAAATGATAATTATGTAATATGATAGAGATGCTAATTATTGCTACAATGGCAATCATATCGCAACATATAAATGTATCAAATTAACATGCTATATACCTTAAATTTACTTAATGTTGTATTGTCAACTATATCTCTATAAAAAAGATCTTTTGTAAGAATGATTTAGTGAGAACTGAAACTAAAGCAATATGAGTTTTTAAAAATGTGGTTGAATTTATCCAGCTCAGAGATTTTCACTTTTCCTGAGGACATGCTAAAATGAATGAGTTCACATTCACAAAATATTTCAATAGGCATTGAAGGTTGTGTATAATTCCTGGCACACTAGTTATAATGCTACCACTTTTTCTTACACTTACAAAAAAACAAAGTGGAATGCAAGCCAGTCAGTGTGACAATTACAGGATTATTCTTCTAATTTTTGTTTTAAGGTAAAACATTTGCATACATTGGTACTTTACTAATATTAACACTATGGCTGAGGGGTGCTTGGGTGGGTGGCACAGTCGGTTGTCTGACTCTTGGTTTTGGCTCAGGTCATGATCTCAGGGTCATAAGACTGAGCCCCACATTGCACTCTGCGCTCAGCATGGAGTATCTGCTTAACACTCTCTCTCCTTCTGTCCCTCCCCACCATCAAATAAATACATACATACATACATACATACATACATCCTGTGGCTGAGAGTCACTGGACTAGGTAACAGAACTAAGCATATTGCTAAGAGGGAAAGAGGGCACAGTGATCAACTAACGAATATGAAACAGACTTGATGTGACTTGGTGATGGCATGTAGAGAGGAAGAAAAGAACAACTGGGAATGTGACTGAGTCCCTCATATCAAGAACAGTGTCAGGTATCCAAAAGGGCACAATAAACAATTTGCTGAAGGAATGAACATTTGTAGAATACATTTTTCTAAAGAAAAGTAACTCCAGTGGAGTTGAAAACTACCTCTTTATTTTTAAAAATTAAGACTGCTGGTTGTCACACCACTACATGGGTTAGAAATTATAATCTTTTTCTACCCCTTTACTTTAGGAAATCCAAAGTAGCCTTCATTTTTCTTTCATTTCTTAAATATTACAGTCTTATTGAGATATTAATTCATAAACCACACAATTTGCCCATTTTAAGTACATAAGTAAATGTTGTTTAGTATATTCACAGGGTGATGCAACCATCACAACTAATTATAAAAGCATTTTATCATTCTAAAGAGAAACCCTGTACCTGTTAGCAATCACTCTCCATTCCCTGCCACCTTCATCTAAGGCAATCACTAATTTACTTTGTCTTTATAAATTTGCCTACTTTAGGTATTTCATATAATGGAATTATACAATACATAGCCTTTTGTGAGTGGCTTCTTTCGCCTAATGTAATGTTTTCAAGGCTCATCCCTGTTGGACCAGTACCTCATTCCTTTTTAATGGCTAAGTAATATTCCATTGTATGGATATACTTTTGAATTATCCTTTCATTGGATGATGTACGTTTGGGTTATTTCCACTTTTTGGCTATTATGAGTGATGCTGCTATCAACATTCATATGCAAGTTTGTGTGTACAATATGTTTCCACTTCTCTTGCTTAATATTATTATTTTTTTTAAAGGTTTTATTTATTTATTTGAGAGAGAGGCAGTGAGAGAGCATGAGCGAGGAGAAGGTCAGAGGGAGAAGCAGACTCCCCGTGGAGCTGGGAGCCCGATGCGGGACTTGATCCCGGGTCTCCGGGATCATGACCTGAGCCAAACGCAGTCGTCCAACCAACTGAGCCACCCAGGCGTCCCATCTCTTGCTTAATATTATTATTAATATTATTTAATAGTAATATTAATGCTGGGTAATATGGTAATTTTTTTTTTTTTTGAGGAGCTGTCAGACTGTAATCTTTGCATTTCTTATGTGTGTGTTTGTATGTGTGTGCATATGAGTGTAAAAAGACAAAGAAGTGCTGGCTTCTGATATTATAGCTGTTATTTTAAGCCTAGTAGCTGGTGTTTTAAGGAACAATATTCAAAATAACACTAACCAGGTAAGGTTCTGAACAATCTGCTGTATGGGAAGTGTCCTTGTTTCATACTTACCATATCACAACTTCCTTTAAACAAGGACCAGCTGAGTAATAACAATTTACTCATGAAAAGTTTATCTCTTTAAAGCTATGCTACATCTCTGATACATACATGTAAATATATTTAAAGTAAGTAGTCAAGAAAACTTTCAAGAAAACGAATGTTTTAAAATTCTAAAATTTCTTGCATTGATGTAGATATAAAGCCTGGGTTAGTTCTAATGTAAATATCATATTATTTTAGTTTGTATTACAGTGCTGCCTCAGGTGATGCCTAAATCTATAAATCTTAGCTGTTGATTAATGCAAAAATGTTGCTTCACTGTCTGACCTGCTGAGTCGCTAGTACACAGAACTGTAAAAAGATCACTTGAAGAAATGGGTTAGTTCTAAAAATGTAGAATTTCATTTTTAACTAAATACTGCTAGTAGTTCTAGAACACTATTTCAAAGTAGACAATTACTGCATCAGGTCAAGGTGGGTAATTTAGGGGCATTTTCTAAATTAATTATAGTTGGCACAGCAATAAATGATTACAGAGGTCTGCCAAAAAGTTAAAATCGTTGCTATTGCTCAGGCAACTAAAATTCATTTTCAAAACAGCACTCATTATTTTAAAATGGATTAAAATTTTTAAAAATATGGTAATTAAAAATTAAGGATCTTTATCTTTTAAAAAACAAATTTTTTAAATACTGTATTTACTACAGTAAGTAATTTTTAGTGGTTTTTCTACCATTTCATCAATTCTATATTATTTTCTAAAACAGAGATTTTCTTTCCACTTCCTAAAGTTTTGCGTATATTTTGCCCTAAGGCAGAAAGCTTAACTTGCTAAAAATACATGCACATACTCCCATATGTTTTCTATCTAGGTCACACAAAGTTGGAGCATCTGGATGTGCCAAGTAAGAATCTGACTCTAGTAGTATGATGACAGTGCAAAAACACCTCAATAAAAAATATATTATTACATGCACACCAAGTAATTGATTGACATTAGCCAAATATATCTTGCCACTCTTCTACTTCATTGACATATATTATTTGAAGGAAAGGATCAGATGAGAATACTCAGTATTAAATTAGTAAGCCTCAATTGTGAAGGCAATTTGTGATAGCAGGAAAGAGGACATTGCAAATAGATGATATACAATTAACTAAAAAGTGCAGTGCTACTAAGACTGCCTGAACAAAGATGACTCCAATCAAACTTTTCATACAAATTATATGCACAGATATACTAGTAAGTTCACATCTGAATTTCTTTAAAAAAGCTTTAACTACTTCCTTTACAATATCATTACTATTATTAAAGAATATCACATTCTATTAACATAAGCATTCATATGATTATGAGCTGGTCTTGGGCAGCCACAAGGTAAGTAGATCCCTGCACCCACTCTCCCAAATTTTAAATGTCTGTATAAGGCCTTAACTGGGTTGTCTCGCACAATGTCCAGATGGTCTCAACAATGCTCTACTGTCTCAAGGCTATGCCCCTGGAACAGCTCCCACTGTGGGAATGGCAGGCAGAGCAGGCACTGAGGGAGAAGGGGTAGGAATGGAAGGGCTCACTGAGGAGCTACCAATTGCCCAGGGTTCAGTTCAATGGTCAATTGGTGGTCATATCCTATTGATTACTCCTGCAACATGAAACTACTTATTTTATTTCCTTTGGCCACATGGCAAGAAATCCACACTCCCATATAAGGTAAACAAGATCCTTTAGAATCTAGACCCAAGCATCTTTCCAGCCTCATTTCCTACTTTCCGACACCAGCTTTCTCTGAGCTCTGAGGAGTCTTAGGCTTTGCATGTGATTTCAAATGCCTGTGCTCAACTAGTCTTTCTCAAAAACCAGTTCTAAAGCTACCTCCTCTGAAAATACTTTTTAAACCTGAGAAGCATTTAATAATTACCTTCAGGGACGCCTGGGTGGCTCAGTTGGTTAAGCAGCTGCCTGCTTAACCAGCTTAACCAGGTCATGATCCCAGCGTCCTGGGATCGAGTCCCACATCGGACTCCTTGCTCGGCAGGGAGCCTGCTTCTCCCTCTGCCTCTGCCTGCCACTCTGTCTGCCTGTGCTCGCTCTCTCTCTCCCTCTCTCTCTGACAAATAAATAAATTAAAAAAAAAATAATTACCTCCAGATTAATATCCCAATACCGTTTACAGAAAACCCTTCAGATCAACCTTTCTGACAAGCTCTTTCATCTTGGAACTCTGAGGCAATCATACTTCCACCCATATTTAACTTCACCGAACAGGTTAGGCACAAATCAAGCTGCTATTGCTCACAACAATATCTCATTTCAGCTTTTCCTCTTTATTCTCACTGAATAGAATACCTTAACTATTAACTTTGTTTTTCATGAGATTTTCATTTTCCAAACTTGTTCATACTTCTAAATGAAGCAACTTCAACCATCTCTTCTGAAATCCAACTCCATCCTCCACATAGTTCTCTAGTTGGTTCTCTTTTCAGATCAAGACCAATAATGGATAGAAAATCCAGACAGAAGATTAATAAGGAAAAAGAGGACTTGAACAACACTACAGACCAAACAGACCTAAAAGACGTATACAGAACAATCTACCCAACAGCAGCAGAACACATATTCTCAAACTCACAGATCTTTCTCCAGGATAGACCAAGTGTTAAGACCAAACGAGTCTTAACAAATTTAAGCAGAATGAAACATACCAAATTTTTTCTGACCATAATGGAATGAAACTAGAAATTAATAGGAAGAAAAGTGGAAAATTCATAGTATGTAGAAATTAAATAACACACTCTTGATCAACTACTGAATCAAGAAACAAAAAGGATATTAGAAAATACCTTGAGATAAATGAGAACACAACATACCAAAACTTATGGAATGCAGCAGAAGTAGGACAGTTTATCTATAGCAATAATGCCTACATTAAAAAAGAAACATGTCAAGCAAACAACCTAACTATATACCTTAAGGAGCTAGAAAAACAACAAACTAAGATTAAAGTTAGTAGAAGGAAGGAAATAAAGATTAGAGCAAAGCAATGATAAATGAAACAGAAAATAGAAAAACAGGGAAAAAAAAAACCCTAAGACTTGGTTTTTTCAAAAGAAACAAAACTGACAAACCTTTAGCTAGAATAAGAAAAAAAAAACCCAAATAAAATGAAAAATGAAGTGATATTTCAGCTAATCCCACAGAAATAAAAAGAATCATGAAAGACTATATGAACAATTACATGCCAAAAAACAGGATAACTGAGGGCTCAATTCCTAGAACATACAACCTACAAAAGTCAATCATGAAGATAAAAAAAAGTCTGAACAGAATTACAACTAGTATAGGGATTGAATCAATAATCAAAAATCCTTCAACAAAAAATGCCTAGGACCAGATGGCTCACTGGAGAATTCTACCAAACATTTACTTAAGAATTAACACGATCCTTCCCAAACTCTTCCAAAAAGCTGAAAGAAGAAATACTTCAAAACTCATTTTATCAGGCCAGCATTACCCTGATACCAAAGCCAGACAAGAACACTGTGAGGAAAGAAAGCTACAGGCCAAATCCCTGATGCCTATTAGATACAAAAATCCTCAAGAGAACCTAGAAACTGCATGCAACAATGTATTAAACAGATCATAAACCAATGGGATGTATCTCTAGGGTGCAAGGATGGTTCAACATTTGCATTTCAATTGTGATACACTATATTAACAAAATAAAGGATAAAAGTCACATGATTATCTCAATGGGTGAAGAAAAATCATCTGATGAAACTTAATACTTTTATGATTAAAAACTCAATAAACTATGAATAGAAAGAAAATAACATAATAAGAAGCCATCTTTTTGGCTTTTATCTCACTGCAACCATCAAACTCAATGGTAAAAAAAACTGTAAAACTTCTTTTTTTCAGATCAAGAACAAGACATGGATGCCTATTCTTGCCACTTCTATGCATCATAAAACTGAAAGTCCTAGCTTAAGCAATTAGGCAAGAGAAAGAAATAAAAGGCATCCAAATCAGAAAGGAAGAAGTGAAACTGTCCCTGTTTGTAGATGACCTGATCCTTCATATAGAAAACCCTGAAGACTCTATCAAAAAACTGTTAGAGCTTAGGAATTCAGTAAAGTTTCATGCTACTTCAGCAGAGCTGAATATTTGTAAAAAAGACTGTATAGCCCACAAAACCCAAAATATTTATTATATGGCTTTTTTTTCATATAGAATGTTCCCTGACCCCAATATAGAATTCACAGGCCATTTATAAAGGCTTTGACGTTATTTAGACGGCAACTCATTAAACAGTTGCTTGATCTGACTTACATTTTTACAGGGTCACTCAAGCTGTTGGGCTGGAAACAGACTGAAGACAGCAAGGAAGGAAATGGGGAGATCCAATTAGATGCTATTACAAAAAGCCAAGTGAGAGCTGATGGTAGCTTGGAACATGGTGGTAGTCACAGACATTGTGCAATCTAGTTCGATTCTACATATATTTTTTTACATATATTTTGAAGGTAGACCTACAGAATTTACTCTGTGGCAAATGCTAATAAGTAAGATAAGGAGTGAGAGGTGACCACTGGATTTAGCAATTCGGAGGTCAACGGAAATCCTGACAAGAACAGTTTTGGGAGAGTGATAGAGGAAGCCTGAGAGAAAGTGGGTTCAAGAGAGAATGGACGGACAGTAACTGGAGACAGTGAATAAAGACAACTATTTCAGGAAGTTTGCCCAAGTGAAGGGACTGGCTTTTCCTGGGAACATGGGGAGTAGTACATTCACAGTGATGAAGGGAAGGTGGAATCTATGAGCACAACTGCAGATAGGTGGGTGCTTTGTTGAAGTTCTCTTTTTATTGCTCCAATTTTCTCACTAAAATAGGATGCAGATCAGATGACAGTGAAGACAGAGAAGGTGTTGGCTGTCTGAGGAGAGAAAAGAAGAAAGAGCCATTTGGGGCCTCGCCATTCAATGTGCGCTTCACAATCCAGCAGCAACCACATCAACTGGAGACTTGCTGGATGCAGAAGCTCAGGTTCTCCCTAACTTGCTGATAACAATCTGCATTCTACCAAGATCCCAAGTTATCTGCACGCACACTAGTCTGTCTAAAGCACTGATATAGGAGATCAGGAGAGAAAAAGCCCAAGAGAAACACAGTGTAACTACCAAGCAGCAATGAATTTAAAGTGGTACTACTTAGGATGGGTGTGTTTTCTTCCAGCACATTCAGCTTGGTTCAGGCACCAAGAAGACAAGAAGATGGCTTTAACCAGGATTCGGCTAATCAAGCAAGTATAGTTCAGGGAGAAAAAAGCAATGGTAATTATTGACCTTGTAATTTAAGAAGAGAACTGAAAACATCGAAGGCAAGAAACAGCTAAAAGACAGTAGGATCAATGGATCACAGGTCCAGCAGAGTCTGAAGACTGCTGGAGGGAGTAAGCTGGAGAGACAGAGGGTGATGGTGAAACAGTGAAACACTTAATACTGAAATTATGGGGGATGTGAAGTTTTGGGCAATGACAAGGTCTATGGTGGAATCAGTCACTGGAATTTATGGCTAAGGTAAGGTGGAGGAAAAAAAAAGTCACTGGAGGAAAGGTAAAAGATTTGAGAAGCTAGGAAGGACTGTGTGGATACTGAAATCACCAGAGTGATAATGATCGAGGAATTTAAAGACCTGAAATTCAAATCTGAATGAGATTTTGGGTTGAAGAAGAAAAGGAATGGTCTGGAAGTTGTCATGAGGTATAATGAGGCGAGGAACAGATGAGAGAAATCAGTCACCATTTGGAAGGGCTGCGGAAGATACAGTGTTCTCAGGAAAAGCCAGATTTCAGAGCAAGAACATCAAAGAAAAGGCTAAGGACACAGGGATTTTACTCATGACTAATCATGAAATGGGGCATTTCAAGACATGGAGATGTGTGAGACAGAGAGAGAAAGCAATGACATGTATGTATGAGAAAAGCAGTCTAGGGCTCTGGGTGGCTCAGCTGATTAAGCATCTGCCTTCAGCTCACTCAGGTCCTCATTGCAGAGTTCTGCAATTGAGCCTCATGTTAGGCTCCCTGCTCAGCGGGAGTGTGCTTCTGCCTCTGCCTCTGCGCCCCCACCTCCACTCATCTCTCTGTCTCTCTCAATCAAATACATAATAAAATCTTAAAAAGTCCAGGGTAATAAGGATTGAATTGAGAGATTCAGGCTTCCTGGGCTAACTGACATAAATGAAAATAAAAACATGAGATTAGGTGGTAGTCCCAAAGCACTTTGTAGTTACAAGCCTGACTTTTAAGGGAAAGGATAGAGAGGTCTTGCCAGGATTGAGAGTTCTGGGAATCCCATCTGATACCTGCAGACAAAAGCATGGAGGAGAGAGGGATGATTTTGTTCTCACAAGTGAAGAAGCCCTAACGGTACCTACCAGTGGACATCTACACCCTATTGCTCTAGGCTCTCACCTGCCTCCTATCAATAAAAACCTAAGAAGAAGTTTTCCTTTTTGTATATTAGATACCTTCCCTCACTCATGGGAATTTTTTCAGAGATTCTGCCGAGCTGCTCTTGTCTTACCACCTGTTTTTAGTACAGAACTGAATCCCAACTGTAAAGAGGATTTAAGCTTATTTTCATGAAGCTCTTAGGCCTTAGGAACATTCTCTGAACATTTTGTGACAGGCAAAGAGACATTTTATCTGTTCAGAGCAAGAGAGAACTATTGTTTAGTGGGTCAAACCTATCTCCACACACTGATCTACCCCAGCCAAAACATTTGTTGAACATCCACACAAAGATACAGATCAAAACACATCCACCAGGGACGCCTGGGTGGCTCAGTTGGTTAAGCGGCTGCCTTCGGCTCAGGTCATGATCCCAGCGTCAGGGGATTGAGTCCCACATCGGGCTCCTTTGCTCGGCAGGGAGCCTGCTTCTCCCTCTGCCTCTGCCTGCCACTCTGTCTGCCTGTGCTCGCTCGCTCTCTCTTCCTCTCTCTCTGACAAATAAATAAATTTAAAACAAACAAACAAACAAAAAAAAAACACATCCACCATACACAAAGACCAGTGGAACAGAGCAGAGAGCCCAGATATGGACCCACAACTCTATGGTCAAATAATCTTCAACGAAGCAGGAAAAAATATACAGTGGAAAAAAGACTGAGATCTTCAATAAATGGTGCTGGGAAAACTGGACAGCTATATGTAGAAGAATGAAACTCGACCATTCTCTTACATCATACACAAAGATAAACTCAAAATGGAACAAAGACCTCAACATGAGACAGGAGTCCATCAGAATCCTAGAGGAGAACATAGGCAGTAACCTCTTTGGTATCAGCCACAGTAACTTCTTTTGAGATATGTCTCCAAAGGCAAAGGAAACAAAAGTGAAAATGAACTTTCGGGACTTCACCAAGATCAAAAGCTTCTGCACAGCAAAGGCAACAGTCAACAAAACAAAGAGGCAACCCACGGAATGGGAGAAGATACTCACAAATGACACTACAGACAAAGGGCTTATATCCAAGATCTATAAAGAACTCCTCAAACTCAACACCCACAAAACAGATAATCACGTCAAAAAATGGGCAGAAGCCATGAACAGACACTTCTCCAAAGAAGACATACAAATGGCTAACAGAGACATGAAAAACTGTTCATCATCATTAGCCATCAGGGAGATTCAAATCAAAACCACACTGAGATACCACCTTACACCAGTTAGAATGGCCAAAATTAACAAGACAGGAAACAAGTGTTGGAGAGGATGTGGAGAAAGGGGAACCCTTTTACACTGTTGGTGGGAATGCAAGTTGGTGCAGCCACTTTGGGAAACAGTGTGGAGATTCCTTAAGAAATTAAAAATAGGGCTTTCCTATGACCCTGCAATTGCACTACTGGGTATTCACCCCAAAGATACAGATGTAGTGAAAAGAAGGGCCGTATGTACCCAATGTGCAATGGCCACAGTTGCCAAACTGTGGAAAGAACCAAGCTGCCCTTCAATGGAAGAATGGATAAAGAAGATATGGTCCAGGGGTGCCTGGGTGGCTCAGTGGGTTAAGGCCTCTGCCTATGGCTCAGGTCGTGGTCACAGGGTCCTGAGATCGAGCCCCGCGTCGGGCTCTTTGCTCAGCAGGGAGCCTGCTTCCCTTCCTCTCTCTCTGCCTGCCTCTCTGCCTACTTGTGATCTGTCAGATAAATAAATAAAAATCTTAAAAAAAAAAAGAAGATATGGTCCATAATTGGAATGGAATATTATGCCTCCTTCAGAAAGGATGAATACTCAACTTTTGTATCAACATGGATGGGACTGGAAGAGATTACGCTGAGTGAAATAAGTCAAGCAGAGAGAGTTAATTATCATATGGTTTCACTTACTTGTGGAGCATAAGGAATAACATGGAGGACATTGGGAAATGGAGAAGAGAAGTGAGTTGGGGGAAATCGAAGGGGGAGACAAACCATGAGAGACTATGGACTCTGAGAAATAAACTGAGGGTTTTGGAGGGGAGGGGTGTGGAGAAGGGGTGACCCTGGTGATGGGTATGATAAAGGGCACGTATTGCCTGGAGCACAGGGTGTGGTGCATAAACAATGAATCTTGGAACACTGAAAAAAAATTAAAAAACAAACAAACAAAAAACCCCCACATCCACCATGAAGTCTTCCTTGATTATTCAAGGCTGACATAATCTTTCCCTTCTCTTACTTTTCATAAATAGTATTTATCAGTGTCATTCAATAATCATCAAGTTCTCATCATTTTCATCTGTTTAAATGTTCATACACTTTCACATCTTCCTCACTTATACTGTAAGCTCCTATAACATAATGATTCCAGAGGCCATCACATAATTATTCCAGGCACCTACTCAAAGCTCTAATCTAGTAGCTGTGGAAAAGCTATAGTAACAGCAAATGAATGTTGCAACAAACTCCAGGAGATCTGAACTTTAGCTCATTTTATGCTACATTAAACATTTAAGTTATTGGGCAATGTACACAAACTCTTGGGATCACATGAAGATAAAATGGAAAGGGATTAGAATTAAAAATACTCTACTTGCTAAAAGGTTTGTGACAGAACAAAAAAAGATTTTCAGTGGTCTTTTCCAGATGTAAAGATCTAGGAATCAAGGAGGTATAAACTCTTATTTTGTGATTTGATATGTGAATCACCTCTTTAGAACTTTTAGTAATGGAAATGTGAAACTCCAATTTTGTCAGAAAGAAATGAAGTACTCAAGATACATGTAGACCTTAAAAATCAGAGTTTTAGGGGCACCTGGGTGGCTCAGTTGGTAGAGTATGCAACTCCTCAATTCAGGTTTGTAAGTTTGAGCCCCACATTGCCTGTACAGATTACTTAAAAAATAAAACCTAAAAAAAAAAAAAATCAAAGGATTTTAGAGTTGAAAAGAGCCTTAGCAATCAACTTTTATAGGCCTAGACTCAGAAAAGCTGGATTTGTGCAGAATTCTCTGGATATTACTGATCAGAAATCTACTGTGTTAAAGTAGAGAAATATATTACAATAAACAGTAAATATATAAGATACATTTGATTAGAGGATCTGCAAAGGAATAATTATATACATAGTTCCATTTAACTAAGTTAATGGAAACAAAACATATTAAATTGAAGGCTCTTAAAGACTATGTCCCTGTCAACTGATTCCCCCACTGCCCCATCCATGCAGTCTTTATATATTTCCTGACTAGTTCTAATGAAGATGTGTCATTGACTTACCTGCCAGAAAAAGAAACACTAGAATAGTATACAGCAATATGAGTGAAAATATACTCCACAAAAATGTAAGATGTCATTGGAGAATCCAAAAGGATGAATCTTAAAAAAAGGATTCATTTCATATAATATGAGGAAGGTCTGAAAGAGGCCAGAGTGTTTGAAACTGGAGCTTTATAAATTTATGTGATTTTTGAGTTTAGCACCATCTACTTCATTTAGCATATTACTCTGAGCTATGCACTAAGTATTAAGGGAAATATGAGTAAGATACAGCTCTTCTTCCCACAAGAGTCTACTGAGAAGGAGAACCAGGATGCAAATCACTGCCAACAAAGCAAAAATGACATGATAGAGATATGCAAATAATGTCATAGAAGAAGATGAAGAATAACTATGTCATCTTGCTGGGGCTGGGGAAGAATTCAGAGATTCCTTCAACAGTATGGATAAACATCAAAATCAGAAATAAACTATATAGTAAAATGTGACTTCTATATGACTATCATCTTTTCAATATAATAGTTCACAGAAATTACGTGAAAAGTAAAAGAAATGAATATAAGAAAGAAGAAAACATAAGAACCATTTAAAAAAATTAGTTATCATTAATTTGCAAATAGCAAACTCAAAACAAAACAGAAACAAAAATCCCAACCAACCAGTCAATCAAGATTGATAATCAGCTTCAAGCTAACCTACCATATTTGAATGGACCTCTACCTTTGTTCATTAAAACAAAACAAAACAAAATCCACGCAAACTTTCAAGGTTGGAACTGAAAGAATAATTTCTTCATGAGAAAAGGACATTTGAACCACACTCCTGAACTGGAATTTCTTGTTAACTATACTGCTTCCATAAGCTTGCTTGGGATGTGGGAGGGGGTTAACCCTTTAAAATTGGTCCATCTGTGGTCTTTTTCCTGATTCCTCATACGGCACAGATGAAACAAAACTAAGACATTTAACAATATTTGAGGAAAAGGCTAAAAGATGCAAAAAAGAATAAAATGAACAGAGAATTACAGGCTATAACTTTTTTATCTTCAGTTAATAATCTAATAAAGTCCCTTTTTTTTTAAATTATTCTTGACACCTGCTTCCTCCCCAGTCTTCAGCCACCACCACAAGAGTCTCTCTTTCCTTCCTAGAGACCCAGAGAACTGTATGTCAAGAGACAGCCACTATACTCACTACCGAATTTCCAAGGCCACTTTGTTGGGTTTCTGTTCTCTAAGGTCCCACTCCTTCCCAGAGTGACTGATGCCAGAGATATTCAACTTTTCGAAGCTGTGTCATCATTCTTCCAGACCTCAAAAATAAACAAACTGATCCCAAGAAGCCTTAACACTCATGTGACATGGAGGTGGGGTAGGTAGGTGGGAAGTCACTCCTTAAATTACAGTAGAAACCCTGCATCAGTGATAAGCCAATTCAGCTTTTGTAATACAGTGGGCTTCTAATTATCAAAACAAAATTCAATTCAAAACAATTTTTAAAACTACGAATAGTATTTTAGCCAGAAGAAAATATTCACAAAAATCGACAAGTATGAAGTATGAAAGTACCCCTTATTTGAAATCACCATTTACATAATGTTCTCAATTAGCTGTCTACAAAATTATTCATGCACATATGAAGGAGCTAAAATACTAGTTTCAGACATTATCACACTGAGAAAAACTTTTAATTCTAGGAAATAGAAACTTTATAAATGAAAATATACACAGCAGGACCTCAGAGGAATTCAGTTATTACAACAAAAGCTGAATACTATAGTGCTTTTTAAGGAATGGCTCTGTTTCTCCAAATAATATCTACTTTAAATAAAGTCACTGAATCCCCTTGTAAATTATTTCCCTTTAGCTGTCTCATTATTCAATATGCTTTCAAGGAACATGGTGATGAAAGAAGAAAAATACCTCTTTCTAACATAACCATACTGGCAAGAACATCAACATTATCAGTATTCAAAGAATGTCTTGGCAAGTTAAACCTTCATAAAAAGAAGGAACACTATCTAATCCAAGATGTCAAAATAGCAATAGTACTTCTTATATTATGTGCAATATGATTGTTTGTATCTAAAGAAGAAAAATACTTCGAAAAAAGATGTCAATATCGTCGTGTGTAAATTTAGGCAAAAGCAAAAATTTTTCAGAAAAGCACATCAAGAATGATAAACATGTTTAAAAGAAAAAGGCTAAGAGTAGAGCAGGACTCAATGTTCAAAGAGATTTATGACATGTGCCACTGCTATTCTGGGAGGTTTAACAATGTATTTCAACATCTGAGGTAGAACAGTACTATTAAGAAACAAAAGTGGACAAGAATTAGTACTAAGAGAAAAAAGCTTGAAGACAGGTAGCTTATTCTAATTCAGTCCTTGATTTCCTTGTGTAATAATAGCTAACACTTAATTCTACATTAAGACTTTTTATAATCTTACATTATTTTTACTGTATAATACTCTCAGCATACTCTTCAGGATTTGAATTGCATCTGAAATTACTGAAGGATATCAAGGGACTTGGGTTTGTCCATTACCAGTTCAGATGCGCTGTCCTCCAAAAGTAATAAAATGCAGCATTTCATAAAATACTACTTTCCATTCTCAAAAGATAATGCATGCACTAATGATCTTAGAGTGGTTGGGAAAATTTATATAAACTTATTCAAAACTTAGAAAATATGCATTTGACTTTTAAGTACTCACTTCTATTACATGAAGCAGAAATCTTGGTTTAATCTAGTATTATTTTCTCATACTCAAAACTTTCCTCCTTACAATTGCTTTTCTTTTAAAAATATGTAGTTCCTATCATCATATTTTATCCTTTTCCATATGTTTTCCCTTCCTGATTCTTCTGTCCTTGATCTTTTTTTAACTTGGGTACATTTAACTTTTAATTGCTAACTGTCCTTTGGATCAAGAGGTCGTGGGGTTATTTATACTAGCAGGATGAGCCTCCATCTATCAACATCCTGAGGAATCACAGCACGGTAGAGCTGGAAGAGATCTCAAGGTATCATGTGGTTGAGCTCTACGGCACCAGGAACAGGTGGCTGACTAATCTTAACGTTCTTCTTTCTTTTTTGTTTTTTTTTAGGATGATCAGAGATTTTGATTATAAATATTCTATCACAGCTTGGTTTAATTCAGAATCTTCTCAATAACAAGTAAACACAGAATAGAAAGAAAACTGGATGAAAAAGGGTTCTGACCTCAGTACTATTAATTGCTATTAAAATATAGAACAATTTCTTTGATTATTCTGTGTCAGGTTCCTCATACAAATAAGAGATAATGCTATCTAACTTACTGAAACCTGGAACAGAATTATATAATGTAATATAGTGTTAAAATGGGAAAACAAGACAGCAGGGTGTAAAGAGCCTGCACTCTTTAGGCATGTTAAGTTTCAAATCCCATCTCAACAATTTGATAGTTGTGCAATATAAAGTTTTTAACCTGAGTTCAGTTTAGAGGACAACGTAAGTTAATATGTCTACCTCACTTAGTTGTTGCTATGGATTATAGGAGTTTAATGGACTTAGGATATGATGTAGCATTGCACAGGCCCTCAATAAATGTTAACTCTCAACTCCCCATGAAGTTTCCATAATTCTGCTGTGTGGTCCTGCTCTCCTTCCATTAACTATTTCAAGTGCACATGTGGAACTTTATGAAAAACAAAATAATCACAAAATACATAAACATTTCTTCCCACGAAGATTCATCAAGCAACAAGCAACTAATCATCTTAGTCAGCCTTGCTTTGAAAAATGATAAGAAATGAGGTAGAGCTTCCTTAAAAAAAACAAAACAGAAAAACCAAAAAAATCTCCTCCAAAGAAAAAAACTGTAACAGAAGGTGAAAAATATCACTAAATTGTGAACTCCTTTTTTTTTTTTTTAAATTTACTTATTTGTCAGAGAGAGAGGGAGAGAGAGAGAGTGAGCACAGGCAGACAGAGTGGCAGGCAGAGGCAGAGGGAGAAGCAGGCTCCCTACCGAGCAAGGAGCCTGATGTGGGACTCGATCCCAGGACTCTGGGATCATAACCTGAGCCGAAGGCAGCCGCTTAACCAACTGAGCCACCCAGGCGTCCCTAAATTGTGAACTCCTTAAAGGAAAACATGTCTTACTCATCTTTATATTTAGGAAGCACTCAAACATTTCTTGGGGGGTGCCTGGGTGGCTCAGTTGTTTGGATAACTGCCTTTGGCTCAGGTCATGGTCCTAGAGTCCTGGGATCGAGTCCCACATCGGGCTCCCACCTCAGCGCTGAGTCTGCTTCTCCCTCTGACTGTCCCTGCTCTCACGCTCTCTCTCTGTCTCTCAAGTAAATAAAATCTTTAAAACAAAACAAAACAAAACAACAACAACAACAAAAACACTTCTTGGATGTCTCCTGGCAGAATCACTGATTTTAGTCATTACGAAATGAAAGGTTCAATCAGATTTCACTTAGATATCAGATAAGAAAGTAAAGACACTCTTTATAAAGATAAAACTAAAGAAATGTGGACAAACTTTTTGCAAGAAGACTTTACACATCTGATTTAGATAAAATACACTGTCTCTTTATAATAATATCACATACCAAAAAATCTTACAGAAGCATAATAACGGGGACACCTGGGTGGTTCAGTCAGTTAAGCGTCTGCCTGCGGCTCAGGTCATGATCCCAGAGTTCTGGGATCAAGTCCCACATCTGGCTCCTTGCTCAGCAGGGAGCCTGCTTCTCCCTCTGCCTGCCACTCCCCCTGCTTGCTCAGGCTCTCTTTCTCTCGCTGACAAATAAATGAATAAAATCTTTTAAAAAAGCATAATAACGCTTACCTTGTTATGTATAAAAACAATCCTTAAGTCAGGCTTAAGTAAACCATAGCTTATGAGGAGATCCTGGACCTTTTTTATTTCATCTTTACATTTTTTAGCAGTTGAGTAGAACTGCTTTCTTACAGGGAGATTCTTAAACAATCTTAAAGCAGTTACAGTTGTACCTGTTGGCAGATAAGAGAAAAGCACATTTAGATGTGAAAAGAACTTCACATATCTTCAAATCCATATATACCAGTATTTAACCCCTTCTACCACTTGTGTCTATTCTCTCTTTTTTAGGTCTCATAAAGCATTTGTTGTTTTTGCAAGAAAACATTTCTGAAACTGGTGTTTATTCCTGCAATCAATACATGAATTACCAATTAATACACAAAACTTCCTACCCAAATCTGGGGAGGCCATTAATTATAAGCCACAACTTGTTTTCAGAGATGTCAAAATTTGACAAAACATGTATCTTAGAATTGACTAAGATATATTATCTGAGACCTACAGTATTCAAGTTACATAATAAAAGCTTATTCAATATCATCACGTGGATGTCCCAAAGCCACCTCAAACCAACCACACCCAGACCTGAACTCATTATTTTCCTCCTTGAGTCTGATACTTATACCTATTCTCTTTCTCATGTAACACGGACATCCAACAGTTTCCAAGACATATACTCTAGCTTTAACTGATTCTTCCCTCTACCTCTTACTACATAAGTCTTCTAGGCCTATCTACTCTATGCTAAAAATCTCTCTCAAATCTATGTAAAGTCCCTTTCCTTCCTTCAAAACTTAGTTCAAGATGACATGTCTTATAATAAGATATAATTTATGATACTATAATGTTTTACTGGTTAATTTTATAAGTAACATAATATTCATCCTCTACCTAAAAAGTTTCAGTAGCTCACTGTTGGCTATAGAAAAGGTACAAACTTTTACTTTCAGTTCTAGAAATTTCACTTGGTTCTTTTTTAGAGTTCCATTTCTCTGCTGAAATTCTCTACCTTTTTACTAACTTTGTCCATCTTTTCCTCTAAATTCCTTAACACAGTTGTTTTCAGTTCTTACCTGCTAATTCATACATCTAGGTCATGTTTGTGTTTGCTTATATTAACTGTTTTTTTCTCTTGATTATAGATCCCATTTTCTTTATGTTTCTCAATATTTTTTTTTGCCAGATATTGCATACAAAATTAAATACTGAAGTAGATAATATTTTCCCCCAGAGAAGGCACTTCATTTCCTGTCAAGCAGCTAGAGTGACGAGAGGATCTCTTCAATATAATTAGGAATGTATCTGAGTTGGAGCTGAGCTATCCCTTTATTTAGCTCCAGTTCACTTCCAGTTTCAAATGTCGTTAAGGATAGAATTAGGTCTTCTCCTCCAGCAAGGCTCTGGGAGACTTTAAGATTTTTGTCTATCTCAGTCCCCATTTTCTTTATCACTGCCTATTCAGCGAAAGTCCTGATGAGATTTGGCATCCAGGGTCAACCAGCTGTATTTGAGGATCCCACCCTCCAATCTGTCATGTCGGTTCATATGTGGCTGGTAAAATTCAGCTGGTTTCTTCTAGGTCCGTAAAAGATCACTTATCCACAACAGAGAGCACCTATGCCTCCAGATTCAGTTAATGCTCCCATGGATGCAAGTAGCCACTAGTCTCTTCTTGTCTAGGAAGGGGTATGTTTCTCTTGAACTTAATTCATTTAACTTCTTTCCCCACTCCCCCAAGTTTTCATTTAAATTCCAGTTAGTTAACATACAGTGTAATATTAGTTTCAGTTATAAGATTTAGTGATTCATCACTTACATAGGAAACCCAGTGCTCATCACAACACATTCCCTCTTTAAAGATTTTATTTATTTGACAGAGGGAGAGAGAGCACGAGAAGGGAGAAGCAGACTCCCCAAGGAGCTGGGAGACTGATGTGGGACTCATCAGTCCGGGGACTCATCACCGAACTCCAAGATCATGACCTGAGCTGAAGGCAATGGCTTAACCAACTGAGCCACCCAGGCATCCCCACATTCCCTCTTTAATAGCCATCACATATTTAACCCAACCATGTACCCGTTTCCCTTCCAACAATCCTCAGTTTGTTTTGTCTAGTTAAGAATCCGTTTTATGGTTTGCCTCTTTTTTCCCCTCTATGTTCATCTGTTTTGTTTCTTAAATTTTACATATGACTGAAATCATATGGTATTTGTCTATTTTATGGCATAGTTCTTCAGTGGATTTAAAAAAAAAATACAAGTTTCTAAAGGTATGTGCTCTTTTCCTTCATCATTCCTCTCTTGCTGCAAGGTTAAACTCCCACCCCTTCTCACCTACCATCTTCAAACTCAAATGATAACTTCTCTGAAAAACTCAATAACCTTCCTCTAGGCAACTGGTGGCTTCTATTTACTGTCACTACTTTTCTAGTCATCTCTGTTCCCTTCTACTTTGTGAGCTCCTTTAACTCATCTGTGTTCTCCACTAGCTGTGACAGATGCAATGGCATATATTGCAGCTGTGGACAGATGGTGAGAAGAAAGGCAGACAAAAATCAATAAAGTCAGATATAAATGTATTTTTGAAAAGATATCTGTTGTTTTTTAAATTTGTTATACATGAAAGATCACACTGTAATTAATACATATGTTGATAAATTATTGCTTCAGCAGATAAAAATGCTCTCTTAGAGCAAATTGAGAATTATCAATAAGCCAAGATTGTATGTTTGAGTAAAACTTAATGATGGAAAACTTTGCTGATTCTAAATGAAATGTGTACCCTTAAGAAAAGTACCAAGTAATACTGGCCAATAGGGAGGAGGTCCTAGTATACTATCATATTTTACAAGAGAACTGCTCACCTCTCTAACTTTAGCACATTCTACAAACACCAGAATTAAATTGCAGTCCTATAGTATGGCTCCCTGTTATATTTTTACATGACCCTATGTTATGCCATTTATAAAGGCAGCTATTTATATTCCTAATGCAAAGATGTATGGTTGCTTGAATATATGAAACCTTTCTTAAACTGGTTAATGACAAAGTTTCATCCTCCAGATGAAAAAATCTTTCAATACATGCACAATCATACCTAGCAGGGATTTACAAAGAACACGATGCTCTACTCTAATAACAGGGTAAGGAAAGGAACTACCCTGATTACTTTAAATATACTACTTTTGATATCTGAGAAATTCCTAAGGCATAAGTACTAGGAGGTGTTAAAAGAACTTGTCCAGGAGGGTAAATCAATTTAGAAAGCTTATACTGATTAAGGTAAAGAAAACAGAAGTGATGACAGAAAAAAGATAGGATTAAAACAAGTAATTTAATAAGTTATTGGTAAAAATGATTTAAAAGCTGGGGACTTATTTTTACATTTCTTAATTTTTTAAATGTCTTAAAATAGAAGTGACCAGAAGGGTAATTTAAAATGACATACAATTAAGCACACATATCATTTTATTTTTATTTTTTTAAGATTTTATTTATTTGACAGAGAGAGACACAGCGAGAGAGGGAACATAAGCAGAGGGAGAGGGAGAAGTGGGCTTCCCGCCAAGCTGGGAGCCCGATGCAGGGCTTGATCCCAGGACTGTGGGATCATGACCAAAGGTGAAGGCAGACGCTTAACGACTGAGCCACCCAGGTGTCCCACACATATCATTTTAAATGGCCAAATTAATCCATAAAACAAATACCTACACCCAAAAAACCCAGAACTGGAATCTCCAGTCAACTATTTTTAAACATTTTAAATGTGTTTTTTTAAAGGGTAACAAATTTTCCAACGCCTAAAAAAGATTTTGCTGTAAGCTGTCCCTACACCCAGTTAGGTCGCTACAGGTGTCATCATCTATCAGATGACATGAGGAGTAACTGCTAAGCAAGGATGTTCACACCACTGCAAAAACTAATCTACAAGACCCCTAAATGCACAGGTATTAATTAAGATGGTTGTACTGTAGTTTTATCTTACACAGAAAATCTTTAAATGGAAGTTGAATGACAGCTGGCGGTGAAATGTGAGTCTGTGATTCAACCACTCAAAAACTATCAGCACTGGGCAATATAAATGTAAAAGGCTTTTAAAAGTGTTTGCAGATTTCTATAAAATGTCCATCTACAGCAATTTGCAACTAAGAGCTTAATTCTTTATTGCTTTCCTAGCTGGCCAACTATAATTAGGAGATAAAAATGAATGATGAAAGGCAATTACTAGTTTCAAGTATAGTTTCTTAAGAGGAATATACAAAAGAAAATAAGGCTCATTTATTGACCACAGAAATTCTTTAATGTGCATACTTAGTCTCAGTGAGAGTAGAAGACCAGGTCAGCAAAAAAAGAAAAATCAATCAGCAAATGGGCAAAGATCAGAGGGACTCCATATTTAAGTATTGCTATTTCATACTTCCCATGGAGATGAACATAGGAAAGTATGAGAAGAATGAGTGATACAGAGCAACAGGCCATTCAGATTAGACTGGCTACTACTAAGATAAAAATAAATACATTTAAGTTTTAAAATGTGACTAGATTACTTCAAAGTACTCTACTGAACAGCCATACAAAAATCTAATGGTTTCTTAGTCTGAACTAAAAATTGGGAGTCAGAGCATTTCTAGAACTAGACCATACTAAAAACAAAAAAACAGAAAAACAAAAACACAAGCAAAACTTCTCTTTCCTAACCTTCAGTACATAAAAAGAATCACTATTATTTTTAATTAAAATATGTATAATATTATTATACATCAAATTAAACAGCTACTAGACTTGAGCTAATTTTAATTAACTGAATAAATGAGAAAAAAGTATTTTTTTGAGTTCCTACTAATTCTTTCCTTTGTGTGGATATAAAAATATTACTCTTAATAAGCAAAAATATTCAGTAACTAATTTGAAGATTTATAAAATAATAGAAAAAGTGAATTTGGCATCAGTATTAAGATATAAGAAAAATAGGGACGCCTGGGTGGCTCAGTTGGTTGGACGACTGCCTTCGGCTCAGGTCATGATCCCGGAGACCCGGGATCGAGTCCCGCATCAGGCTCCCAGCTCCACGGGGAGTCTGCTTCTCCCTCTGACCTTCTCCTCGCTCATGCTCTCTCACTGCCTCTCTCTCAAATAAATAAAATCTTAAAAAAAAAAAAAAAAAAAAGAATCACTTATGGGACGCCTGGGTGGCTCAGTTGGTTAAGCGGCTGCCTTTGGATCAGGTCATGATCCCAGCGTCCTGGGATCGAGTCCCACATCGGGCTCCCTGCTGACCAAGGATCCCAATCACAGGACCCCAAGATCATGACTTGAACTGAAGGCAGATGCTTAACCAACTTAACCACCCAGGCACCCCACAAGAAAATATTTTTCAATAAATAAAGATCATAATCATTAAAAAAATAAATCCAATAATTTAATATTAAAATTGAAAGAAAAAACTACAGAAAAAATATAGAACTTTATTAGATACAAGGGACACAAAACTAAAAAATAAATTTATGATACAAATTGGAAGGACAAACAGCAATTAAAAAATAGAAGTCCCTTTCAGATCAAATAATTCTTTTGAATATGATTCTAAAGAGGTCATATCTTCGACATTTTCTCAACTTTAAACATTCCATTACCAGAAGTTAGCAATATGAAAAAAATTAAGGGAGATACAAGAAACTTAAGCCTGAAGAGATTTTCTTTTTCCTTATAATGGTAGAAGAACTTAAAAACATAAGATGTCGATTAAAATGTAATAAAATTACATAAGTGTATGAAACACTAAAGAAATATATTACAAATAGCAACAATAACTAATACATTCATTTTCTTCCAATAATACAGAAAGAGGAAGTAGGTATTAGATGTAACAACATTAGCAATGGGTGGACAATTGTTGAAATTGAGCCATGGGTACACTATTCTATTTACGTGCACATACATACGAAGTTTTCCATAAATAAATATATTTTTATTATTTATTTAATCATAGCATCTTGATGGTATGGTTTATTACCATGATTACCAAATCAATAATGGTTTAGGCATTTCAATAAACTATCGGTCTTCATATATAAAGAAAACACTAGTGATGCAACAATAGTAAAATTGTTCTTACAGTTTTACAGAAGGGTGACTAATCCATATTTTGTCCTAAAGCTTTTACACAGTTCCTTTTGAGAACAATTCTAAGTATTTAAGAAATGGTGACTAAAGAAAGGGTTGAATATTCACTTGGAAGTAAAGTAGACTTTATCAAGACAAAACCTGAAGCAGCACATTTGAATTTAAGGGGTAACAATGTTTTAAAAAAAGACAAGAAAGGCAAAGATACAAAGCTACTCTCTTACCTTGACCAAGATGTGAAGGCTTTTGAGAAATTATGTGGCCGCTGCCATCTAAAACATACTGGGTGCTAAAATTATCAGAAGCTGTCCTTGTAGTAATTAAAACCTGGAATATAAAAAAAAAACTAATAAAATTACTATTTTAGATACTGCAGTGGACTCATTATCAAATCAGATTTAAAATAATTATAAATTTACTTAAAATTTAAAAAAGTTTTATACTTGCTAATCTCTTATGACCACTTCTCTTATAATGTTCCCTTATATTAATAAGTTATATTAATTAATATAACTAATTTAATAATACTTAATAATTTAATAATATAAGAGAGATTAATAACAGGCTAACTTTTTTGGGGGGGCAAATCACTGATCTTTGAGTGATTTTTTTAACTTCAATTAAATAAATAAATAAATTAAATTTTGACTTTGATTAAAATACTCATACACAAATCAGTATATCTGAAATGGTTATTTGTGTTATATAACTTACATCTGTAAAACCAGTATTTTGATTGCATTAGGGAAACTTACTTTTTAAAAGACAATTCCCATAAATTTGATGGTAATGTGAAAAATCCTTTTATAAAATGATAATTCCCTCCCCTTTTATATTCTGTATAAAACTACACTTCTTTTAAGCTAATGGTTCAAAGAATAAAAAAACATAAATCATACACATATATTTATGCACAATTTTTTCTTAAAAACAAACTTAGAACTACTTAAAGGTAAATTTTCTATTAATTGAAAAACTTTAGCATTAAGGCATGTATGTATAAGAAAGGATTTTATTGACCGTGAACATATTTCCTAAGATGTTAGGGACAGAAATAAAAATTTAAGAGTATCTGCATTCAGGGTGCCTGGGTGGCTCAGCTGGTTAAGCCTCTGTCTTCAGCTGATTTGTAGACCCGCGACAGGCTTCCTCATCAGCTGGGAGTCTGACTGTCCCTCTCCCTCAGCCCCCCACCCAACCCCGCTTGTGCTCTTTCTTCATATCTCTCTCTCAAATAAATAAATCTGTTTTTTAAAAAAAAAGTCTGCATTCTTCTGAGCTAACCTCATCCTCAGCTTTTTGTTTAGCTATTTTTTGAGATGAGTGGGAGAGTCTAACAATAGTAAACCATTCCAATATCAGAAAATACCATAGGTGGAGAGTGGGGATGTCCTAGGAAAGCACAGCGGATTCAGAAATGGGTGGCCTCTTCACACATTTTGTGAGCAATGATAATGCAAAGCTGGAGCAATCTTTCTTGGCCATTCTTGGACTCAGCAGAGCCAACTATGTAAATTAGGAAGAAGCCATAAAGAGGCAGCTCCACTGCTGGAACTCATCTAGATCCAGTTGGATCTACACTGGATTTGATGGTTCTACCTCCCTGTTCTAACCATGCACTAACTTACAGTAGGCCATATGGCTACAGAACATGTGGGTTACCATGCAGGAAATAACAGTCACCCCAAAAATGGCTTCTCTAGCTCATAATACTAGTAGAATCTATTATATTCTCTCTAGGGGTAATGCCCATCAAATCCTTACCAGGGGCATTGCCTCAAGCTGCCATTTCCATAATAACTGTTCCTCAAAAAAGCTGCACCTAACATAAAGTTGTGAGCTTCTATGTAATCTTAAGTGATTTTTCTACTTCTTCCAAAAATATATTTCATGGTTCAAAAGTTGTATAGGCGCGCCTGGGTGGCTCAGTGGTTTAGCCTTTGCCTTCGGCTCAGGTCATGATCCCAGGGTCCTGGGATCGAGCCCCACATCAGGCTCTGCTCAGCAGGGAGCCTCCTTCCCTCTCTCTCTGCCTGCCTCTCTGCCTACTTGTGATCTCTGTCTGTCAAATAGATAAATAAAATCTTAAAAAAAAAAAGTTGTATAATTTTGAAAGTTTTCCTGATAACTGACCTTAATCTTCCCTGCTCCATCCCAACTCTATTCTGTCCAGTAATGATTTTTTCTAACAAAGTTTAAAACAAAGAATACAAAAAATTTCTAAATTTAATCAACCATTTCTCAAAAATGCTAAGGTCAACTAAATTCTACTTCTATTCTCCAAAGAGCTAGCCACCTAGCCTAAAGTTGGGAGTCATTAAGCAAAAGTATCCCTGAACTCTGAGTTCTAGTACTAACTATGCCAGTGGCTTGGTTAGATGGCCTTGAATAAATGATTACTCTACCATCTTTAAGGAGAAGGCAATGATAAGATGAAGATGATGCTACATTACAAGGTTACATCGATATTTGTTTTGACTACCTTCAAAGCATTTTATAGTTATTAACTTGTTCATCCTTTAAACATGTTAACAGTAAATGCACTCCAGCCTAGATGAATAAACTGATATGCTAAAAAATCAAAACAGGACCTTACTGGTCCCATTGTAATAGTTGCATTCTAGTGAAAAAACAAACAAACAAACAAAAAAACAGAATACAATATTATTTTCCAATGTTAAATTCTTTTAAAATTAGAATGTGTTGGGTACTATGAAAATGTATTTCAATAGGAAATGCTTTGCAATTCACTGTGAAAGACAGTGAAGGATAACACATAAGCATGTTTCACAAATTCATGAAATACAATGTGTTCCTCAGAGGAAGGAATTGTATTTCAAGAGTTCATTTCATCATATGACCCTGTGTCCTGGGCAGGAAACCTTTTTTTGGACTAGGCACAAGCTTAGAATTGTTTGCTCTGCAGGAGCTAACAAATTTGAACCCGTAATAACTCTACCATTGGATGCATCTCTAACATTACAAATTATTACTTGTGCTTCTTACTAGACACATTAATGAACTGTGGCAGAATGAATCTAGTGGTGTCAAGAGAAGAACTAAATAAATTTATTTTAAGAATTTTTAAAAGTTAATTTTAAAGTTCTCAGAGAATCTTATGGGTTATATTAGCTATCAGTTATTAAAAACTGACTTTTTGGTCCAATTATTGAGTTTTAAGGGAACTATAATACTAATAAAAAGTTAAATTACATAAAAGCATTTAAACTTTAGGTAAGCATTATGTTTCTCAATATTTTAGATAAAACTAAAATTTAAAACTTAGGATATATCCTCTTAATTCATGCAAAAACAAACAAAAAACTTCTCTTCGCAAAAATTCATTTAAGATAATTTTGTTAAAATTTTGTTATTTTTTCCCTGACTTTTGGATGAATACTTTGACACAGAAACAGGAGTCTGAAAACTAAGGCAAATGGTCTTCATGATTCAGGAGACGTATCAGCTTTGCCTGGATCAATGAAATGTCTTTTCCTTTCTGGGTGTGAATATGCCCACCTGTGCAGAGTTGTACACTAATATAAGAGCTCTGGCGTCAGAACTTCTCCCAGATAATTCACTCTGGGAGACTAACAACAGGGAAATCTTGGCTCTGACTTCTCTCCTTTCAACAGAGTTCCATTACCTGTGAGGAGGCTGCACTTAGAAAGGAGGATACCCCGCTGCTTCAAAAATTCCTTAGCAACCAGGATGCCCGCTGCTTCAAAAATTCCTTAGCAAGCAGGATGCCCTGCTGCTTCAAAAATTCCTTAGCAACCAGGATGCCCCGCTGCTTCAAAAATTCCTTAGAAACCAGGATGCCCCGCTGCTTCAAAAATTCCTTAGAAACCAGGATGCCCCACTGGTTTAAAATTCCTGTGCCTATTCTAATTAAAGCTCTATCACCATGGCTTTAAAGAACACAGGATGTACCCTACTGTATGGAACAGGAGGGAGGAAATCATCAAAATGATTCTGGGGCTTCCTCCTATCTTTTACAGCTATGGGGGCCCACAATTAAGGAAGTCCCAACTTTCATATTCAAAACAGAATCATATAGCTTCCAATTTTGCCCCCCTTTAAGCCATGAGGTTTAATGAAATGTAAAACAAAAATGAACCTACAAAAAATAGTGCAGACGATCATAAGGGAAGGGAGAGAAAACTGAATGGTAGAGATCAGAGAGGGAGACAAACCATGAGAGACTCTTGATTCTTGGAAACAAACTGAGAATTGTGGAAAGGGAGGTTGGTCGGGGATGGGGTAACTGGGGGATGGGCATTAAGGAGGGCACATGATATGATGAGCACTGGGTGTTATATGCCACTGAAGAATCACTGAACACTACATCTGAAACTAATGTTGGTGGTTAGTTGAAATTTAAAAAAAAAAGAACCACATATCATCTTATCCCATCAAAAAAATACACACAATGAACTTCATGGATCAGAATACTACCCAGCACAGGGTAACCACTTAAAAAAAATGGATGAATGAATCAGTAAACATGAGTGTTATGCAGAGGACAGCTGGCATCCCTGTTAATTCTTCAGAGAGAAAAACAAGAAAAATTAATGAACTTATGCTATAGAATACAGACCTCTTGTGAGAAAATAGAAGGAATTTACCTAAAAATGTCTGTTAATAAAAAGGATTTCCCAAGAATGCTGAGTAGTCTGCATAAACTTTGAAACGTAAGGTGAAATATTGCTTGTCAACAAGGAAATGAACAAGTCTGATGATATTATCAACTTCATGATAAAGGTACATACTACTTTTCACATTCAAGTCCAGGCTGAAAATAACTTTCATCTATATGGCACATGACTATATCCAAGATACCTCAAATCATGATTATCCTCACCTAATGATTATCAGAAAAGTTATCCGGCTTTATGCCTTTGGCCAAGTCTCCTATTCAAACACTTGGTGCTGAGAATTAGGGTTGTCTTTGTTCAGAGTTTGTTCTGATTTTAGGAAAACAGAACTGTTCAGTATTTCTCCTAAAACTGAGGTGTAACTTAGCCTCCATTTAAAATCCAGGTCAAAAAGCTTACGAGTTTCTTAAACATTTCTTTGGAAGGGAAAAAGACGATTTTTAACACAATGAGTATAAAAATCAACCTAAAAAGAAATAACATCTTTTATTATACATTTTATTTTGTGACAAGAACATATACAAAGACTTCACAAAAAATTCTACAAATAGGTCAAAACAGAATTTTCACTATCTCTAGCTCATTCCAGTCAGTATGCTTAGTAATCAGTACCAAGAATTTAATATTAGAGAAAACAAATACCTCCAAATTATTGCTGTACAAACAACAATGAATTTCAGAAGTTATGCTTGATGATATTACTTTAAAGAAAACCATATCAATCAATTTGTGATATATTCATCAAAAATTAGGGAAACGGTAATTACACTTTTAAATACCAACAGGATACTTTGTGGGTATAAAAACAATGTTTTACTCCTTTGCACTGGTTAACTCTTAGACTGGAAGTCATTTTAAAATTGACAAATTAGGAAAACTGCCTATTCTTTTAAAGTATATCAATAAAGAATATAGAATTAGATAGGTTTTAAATTCCTCCAGGCAATTTTGCTAAATAGCTGCTTAATTTTTCTAACTAAAATTAACATCTTTAAAGTAATCTAATAAAAATAATTTCAACAACCAGAATTTTGGATGACATCCCTTTAAATAGTGAAACACTATATTTCAGTTACATCATTCTACTGAGCCTGAGATGATTTAGATCTGTATGACTTTAAAATTACCTACATCAGCTAGTCTGGCAGATAAAATAAACAAATCACTAATTTTTATTATGTAACTGCACTTCTGCCCAAAGATTTCCAAAATAAATTAGAGCCTTTAAAACAAATATGCAATGTCTATATATGAAATTTCAGTTCTGAGTGAAGAATATTCATTAAATTTAAAAAGTGAACTTTCCTCCCCAAAAAGCACTCATTAATAAAAATAATTTCTCAATAAAATTTTTTAAAATCTAATTGACCTTAACAAGCATATATTAGTTTCTGTATTTCTGAAATACTATTCAGAATCCTCCCACATAAGTTCCAACTTGACTACTCCTTGATATCATCTACTGAGCTTACGGCTGCAGGCCTGAGTATATTCACTATTTTATTATGAGGTATTTTTAAACTAATAAATATCTCTCTAATCATACTAGTAAGAAGGCAGCATGACCTACTGTGGAAAACTCAGTACGAGACATGATATTGGAACTGAATTCTTGGCTTTGCTATGGACACATTATATGTCCCTAAATAGGTCACAATTTTCATATTCCATTTACTGCCCTGGGCACAGTTCTTCTAAAGTAAACTACTTAGCACAGCACCCTGCATACAACAGACAATTAAATAGTAGCTGACTGATTATTAGACTATGTTTCAAAGTTGGAGTAAGAAAACCTGGCGTTTGGCTTCATCAGTAATATGAGACAGAACCACAGAAGATCTGCATTTTAGGGTGGCTTACCCATAATACAGATTGAGAGGGACACTAGTGAGCAGGAAGCTCATTGTGGGTGCTCCCAAGATGATTACTTGTGATGGCAGGGCAGAAAGAGATGTGGGGCTCTGCAGTCACAAACAAGGACTTGGCTGACCCTGGAGGGTCACTTTGGCCCAGAGATAGCATGGCAGAGTTGTTCTGAATTGGAATAGAACATTTATAATCCCTCATTCATCAGTCATTGGATGCAGGTTGCCCTGTTCAGCTGAGGTAAGGGCAATCTCCACAGAGAGACTCAGTTTTGAGCACTCAGGTGCCAATACTAGGGAGCTAGGGGAGTGGACTCTGTCCTGATGAGGGGGATCTGGCAGTGAACCAGGGTCCACTACTACTACCAGGATCCCTTCTGAATCTAGATTTTTGATGATACTTTAGCCGTCAGAAACAATCAAACCCAAATCATCATTATGAAATCTGTAACAAAAAAAATACATATTGTAATATTTCATTTACATCAAGTTCAAGAACAGGTAGAACTAATCTATATTGATAGAGGTCAGAATAGCTGTTACCTAGTGGGAGGGAGCATGAGAACACCTTCAGGGGTGCTGATCATGGTGTATATCTTGACCTTGAGTCCACATACATAAAATATGCACACATATATCTCTGTGTGGTTTTCCCAAAGATTTACAAGAGATTACATAAAATGCTGTTAATATTTTGTAAGATAAACATTTGACTTTACAATGTATAAATGGAATATAATTTTTAAGACGTTTTACACTCATATTATTCTGGTAGTCTGACAATGCCTTTATTCCTCCTGTAATTCTGATAAATTATTTTAAGTATTTATACTCAAGGCATTCAAATGCCTCAAAAATAAAACAAAAGACAAAATGATAAACTTGGATTATCAACTGGGTTTAAGCAGTCAAATAAAGAAACAAAAGTACCACTGGACAGAGACTTGCAAAACTGCCATTTAAAATCAGAACTACAGTAAAGATTTGGATAAATCATATGGCTTATTACCATGTATTTTAAAAAGACTAAGTATAGTGCTGCCACCTAGTAGACAAAGCTGATAATAACCAATTTCAGTTCTGAAAGGTTACGTACTTCTTATAGAAAATACAGAAATGCCTTTTTGTTTGTTTATTCATTTGTGGGTTCCCCCCCTTAGATTCCACCTCTGAATAAAAGGAGATACTGGTTTCCAATTATATGAACTGAGTAAGTCATCGGACCTAAGAGGCACAGCATAAAGGAATGTAATCAACAACATAATAGTGATATATCAAGACACGTTAGCTACAGTTGTAGCGAAGACAGCATAATACATAAACTTGTCAAATCACTATGTTGTGTAACTGAAACTAGTGTGTCAACTACACTAAAGTTAAAAAATTAATTTCTGAAAACCCAGAAATGCTAAATTTTACATTATTTAACAATACTTTGCCAAAATATACCTTAAAGACTACCAAGTTCAGAGGCGCCTGGGTGGCTCAGATGGTTAAGTGTCTGCCTCTAGTTCAGGTCATGATCCCATGGTCCTGGGATCAAGTCCCACATCAGGCTCCCTGAGCAGGGAGCCTCCTTCTCCCTATCCCTCTGCCTGCCGCTCTGCCTATTTGTGCGCGCTCACTCTCTTTCTCTCTTCCTGTTAGGTAAATAAAATCTTAAAAAAAAAAACCCAAAAAACTAACAAGTTTGGACAGCAGCTAAAAAAAAAAAAAAAAATCAAATAATTATGTTCTTAAACAAAAAAAGAAATACATGATTTCTGGGACACCTGGGTGGCTTAGTTGGTTAAGCCTTCGGGCTTTAGCTTAAGTCATGATCCCAGAGTCCTGGGATCGAGCCCCATGTCAGCCTTTCTGCTCAGCAGGAAGCCTGCTTCTGCCTGCCACTCTACCTGCTTACATTTTCTCCCTCTCTTTCCCTCTTTGTCAAATAAATAAATAAAATCTTAAAAAAAATAAATTATATGATTTCTAAAGTAGCTACCAGGAGTTCAAACAATAGTATGTGCTAGTACTGGGAGTTTCAGAGGTTCCCTGGTACAAAAAACAAACACTTTCTGAAAGATGCCAGGGCTGTAGGGTCCCAGATACAGTCTCTAGGGAAAAAGCTGGGCAATGCCCACTTATCTGTACCCTCTACTTGCTCTTCCCTAAAATCTATTTGGAGACTCTAAATAAAGCAAGTGCCTGGGACAGATACAGAAGCACAGAAAGCAAGGGGTATGCAAGATTTTGAATAGAGGTTTTAAGCAGAATGCACTTAAGGACAAGGCTTTTCCTACTTCAGCAATGTCTGAACATCTGGCTTCTTCTTTTTATTTATTTATCTGAAAGAGAGAAAGAGCGTGTGTGTGCAAGTGCATATGTACACACATGTACGTTGTGGGGTGGGGGGCAGGGGTGAGGGGAGGGAGAGAAAATCTGAAGACTCCGGGCTCAGCACCAAGCCCAACAAACACTGGGATCCATATCACAACAGCGAAATTACAATCTGAGCCAAAATTAAGAGTCAAATACTTAACGAACTGAGCCACCCACGGACCCCTGGACATCTGGATTCTAACACACAAGGGCCCCTAGGCTACCTCTATAGTAGAACATCAAACTCTTCCACTTGGAACTCTACCTCCTTCCCCAACCACAATTTTTCTTCGTTACTTCGGCATCACCTTACAGAGCTCCAAAAGACAAAAGTGAATACTGAGCAGGGGTTCTTTTCACAAAAAAACGGAGAAGACCTATACCAGGCCAGCACTTTAAGGGCAGAATGAAAGAGGGAAGACCACAGTAAGCATGGAGATTATATGACTGCTGTGAGAATGGATGAAAAGTAACAGTATCTCGTGTACATGCCAATTTTCTGAAACGGTAAAGTTCTATCATTTGATTGTACCTGAGCATTCTCATCCAAGTAGAGATGGCCAGCAAAGCACAAATGCAGGCTGTGGACACACAGGACACAGATACTATGACACTATAAAATACAGCCGAATACACAGAATAATACAGTACAGAACAAAGAAACTAGTACAAAGCAGTGTGATCAAACACTACTAGATCAAGGTTCTAGACAGGCTTTGACACAAACTAGTTATGAAATCCAATGCAGAGGCAGTGAAATATAATTGTTACTATGCAAAAAAGTTGGTCAGGCACTGAACTGAGGGGTTTATAAACACTGAAAGCACCTAACCAGGGTCAGGAGAGCAAAGTTCTAGAACCCAATCCGCCTCTGACCATCTAGGGTTTAGAACAAGACAAGTTAAGGAGCACCTGGGTAGCTCAGTTGGTTAAGCACTGCCTTCAGCTCAGGTCACGATGCCAGGGTCCTGGGCTCAAGCCCCGCATCGGCCTCCCTGCTCCAAGAGGAACTTGCTTCTCCCTCTCTCTCTGCCTACTGCTCCACCTGCTTGTATTCTCTCTCTCTCTCACTCTGTCAAATAAATAAAATCTTTTAAGATTTTTTTAAGATTTTTTTTTTATTTGACAGAGAGATCACAAGTAGGCAGAGAGGCAGGCAAGGGACAGGGTCGGGGGAAAGCAGGCTCCCTGCTGAGCAGACAGCCTGATGTGGGCCTCGATCCAGGACCCTGAGATCATGACTGAGCTGAAGGCAGAGGCTTAACCCACTGAGCCGCACAGGCGCCCCAAATCTTAAAAAAAAAAAAAAAGGTGGAACATAATGAATAACATGGAGGACATTAGGAGAAGGAAGGGAAAAATGAAGCGGGAGAAACCAGAAGGGGAGATGAACCATGAAAGACTATGGACTCCGAGAAACAAACTGAGGGTTTTAGAGGGGAGTGGTGTGGGGGGATGGGTTAGCCCAGTGATGGGTATTAAGGAGGGCACGTATCACATGGATCACTGGGTATTATACACAAACAATGAATCATGGGACACTACATCAAAAACTAATGATGTACTATATGGTAACTAAAATAACATAATTTAAAAAATGGGGGAAAAAAAAGGTTTAAATGATAAATTTTATGTTATGTATATTCTACCACAATAAAAACAGTCCACACTCTGCCAAAAACTCAGTTCATTTTCTCTTAATGCTATCACTCTGTGATTATGAAATCACTAGAGAAGTCAATATATATTACCTTACCTCAGCTACACAACAAATTGATCCCAAGGCTTCTCCACGAAAACCATAAGTTGTCAAATTTTCAAGATCTTCATGACTATTTATTTTTGAAGTATAGTATTTTATTGCCATTACAGGTGCATCAATGGCCTTGATACCCTCACCATTGTCTCGTACCTCAATTTTATCAAATCCATAGTTCTCCTATAAAAAGAGAATATTTTTAGTATATAAAGATAGTCAACTGTTACCCACTAGAAACAGAAAGAAACACAAGAGAAACAATTGTGCCATTTATTTTTTTATGGAATCTTAATATTAAGAAAGTAAGAGTTCAAATTCTTAACTCTATTAATTCCTAACTATGGTACAATGGGCAAGTCCCTTGTTTTCCCTGGTGTCAGATTCAACTGTAAAACAAGGAGGTCAGTCTAATCTTTAAGGCTCCCTCGAATTGTTTCAGCATCATGGATACTTGTGTTTAAATTCACACTTAAACTTGACTAAGAAAATTCTACTAAATTATATATACTTTTACATATATAATCTCTCAAAAAAACCAAAACAGAATACTATCACCATCAGCAACTGGTTCTACCCCCTAAGAGTCTAGCAATTAACATTATTCATCCTGACTTTAATACTTTCTCCCTTTAATAACTTATTGCTTTCCTAAGAATTTTAAATATTTACTACATAATGACTTTCTAAAGTTCTTTTTGCAAACAGAGAACAGAAAAATGCTAATTCACTAATTTGGCAATCTCTGTGAGGTCTTCATTTGAAAAATGAGGGCAAAAAACCCTCAAACTCAACTCATAGCCTAGTATTCATCGTCTAATACTAGTATGCATACAGACAAAAAACCAAAATCAAATTCCTTTAGAGATCTTCCTATAATTATAATGACTTTATTTAAAAATAATAACCCAACAAAAACCTAAATTTATATAATTCTGTATGTGTCAGTACTTTTTAGGTCAATTAGATATGCAAGGTATTAAAGGGAAATCTTACTTAAGATTCAGTTCCTCCTCTCTCTCCCCCAATCAAAAATTAACATCCTGGAAACAGTCTGGCAGCTTCATTTTATAGAAAAATCATTAACTACAGAAACACAAATCTTGCAATACAAATAAGAACTCCAGACATCTGAGTAAAATAACACAAAAATCTGCTTAAATCTTTAGATTATATAACTGTAATTAATTATGAAAATATTTCTAGTCAGGACAATTATTATTACATGTAATCATAATAAAACAGGTCTTACTGTATCAAGCAAAATAATATATTTTAAAACTCTACAAAGCAGAAACTGATAAATATCAAGACACTAAAATATAAAGCCAGATAAAAATGTGTACTTTACTTTTGTAAGAGGAGTTCCGTTGGCTTTCTAACAATAGTTTTAAAAACATGTTTTTCTTTCAGAGAGCTTTAAGAATAAATGTCTGTCTGCCTAAGTAAGATTCATAAGTGAAATCTACCAAATACAAGTATCTAATCCTATTTATTATCAATTGTATTCTAATCAGACTGTACTATAGGAAATGCCTTTAAAAAAAGTTGCCTTTCTTTGGGTTTAATGAAAATCCACATATAACTTTTGACTCCTCAAAAACTAAAGAGCCTGCTATTTTTTAAAAATTTTAATTCCAGTGTGGTTAACATAGTGTTATTAGTTTCAGGTGTATAATATAGTGATTCAACAGTTGCATATATTACTCAATGCTCAACAAGGTAGTGTACTCTCAATCCCATTCACCCATTTCACCATCACCACAGCCACCTCCCCTCTAGAAATGTTTTCTGTAGTTAAGAGTCCATTTCTTGGTTTGTCTTTTTTATCCTTTACACATTTGTTTTGTCTCCAAAATTCCACATATGAATAAAATCATATGGTATTTATCTTTCCTTGATTTATTCTGCTTAACATTATACTCTCTAGCTCCACCCATTGTTGCAAATAGCAAGATTTCACATTTTATGGTTGAATAATATTCCACTGTATATATACACCACTCTTTTTTAAAGATTTTATTTATTTATTTGACAGACAGAGTTCACAAGTAGGCAGAGAGAGAGGAGGAAGCAGGCTCCCTGCTGAGCAGACAGCCCGATGCGGGGCTCGATCCCAGGACCCTGAGATCACGACCTGGGCCGAAGGCAGAAGCTTTAACCCACTGAGACACTCAGGCGCCCCTATACACCACTTCTTGATCCATTCATCTATAAATGTACACCTGGGCTGCTTCCATAATTCGGCTATTTTAAGTAACGATGCTATAAACATAGGAGTGCATGTAGCCCTTTGAATTAGTGTTTTTGTATTCTTTGGGTAAACATCCAGTAGTGTGATAAGTTAATTACAGGGTAGTTTTATTTTTAACTTTTTTTGATGAACCTATATACTGTTTTCCATGGTGACTGTACAGTTTGCATTTTCATCAGCACTGTGAGAGGGTTCCTTTTTTCCACATCCTTTCAATACTTTTTGCTTCTTGTTTTTTAGATTTTGGCCATTCTGACAGGTGTGAGGTGATATGTCATTACAGTTTTGATTTTCATTTTTCTGATGATGAGTGATACGAACATCTTTTCAGGTCTCTGTTGGCCATCTTGATGTCTTCTTTGGAAAAATGTCTGTTCGTGTCCTCTGCCCATTTTTTAACCGGATTATTTGGGTCGTGTGGTGTTGAGCTGTATCAGTTCTTTGTATACTTTGGATACTGTTTACTGGAAATGTCATTTGAAAAGATCTTCTCCCATATGGTAGGTTGTCTTTTATTGTTTCCTTTGCTTTTTTTTGGTGATGTAGTCCTAATAGTAGTCCCAATTATGGTGATTTAATCCCAACAGTTTATTCTTGCTATATTTCCCTTGTCTCCGGAGACATTATCTAGAAAAAAATGTTGTTAATATTGTTATGGCCAAAGTCAAATTACTGCCTGTGTGCGCTTCTAGGATTTTATGGTTTCAGGTCTCACATTTAGATCCTTAACCTATATAGTTTGTTTTTGTGTATGGTGTAAGAAAATGGTCTAGTTTCATTCTTTTCCATGTTGCTGTCCAGTTTTCCCAACACCCATTGTTGAAGAGACTGTCTTTTTCCCATCGCATGTTCTTGACTCCTTTGTGTAAGATTAACTGACCATGTGATTGTGGATTTACTGATGGGTTTTCTATTCTGTTCCACTGATTCATGTGTCTATTTTTGTGCCAGTATCATACTGTTTTCTTTTAAATTTTTATTTATTTTTTATTATTAACATATATTACTTGTTTCAGGGGTATAGGTCTGTGAATTATTAGTCTCACACAAAACACAATGTTCAGCACAACACATACCCTTCTCAATACTGTTTGGATTACTACAGCTTTGTAAGTCTGGAATTATGATACCTTTGGTTTTTTCTTTTTCAAGACTGCTTTGTCTATTTGTGGTCTTCAGTGGTTCCATACAAATGTTAGGATTGTTTGTTCTAGTTCTGTGAAAAATGCTATTGGTATTTTGATAGGGATTGTTAATTAATTTGTAAATTGCTCTAGATACAATTTTAATAATATTCATTCTCCCAACCAATAAGCATGGAAGGTCTTTCCATTTCTTTGTATTGTCTTCAATTTCTTTCATCATGTTTTAAGTTTTCAGAGTACAGGTCTTTCACCTCCTTGGTTAAATTTATTCCTAAGTACTTTATTATTTTTGGTGCAGTTGTAAAAGGGATTGGTTTATTAATTTCTTTCTGCTGCTTCATTATAGTATAGAAATGCAACAGATTTCTGTATGTTGTTTATTGGCTGACTTTACTAAATTCACTTATCAGTCCTAGTAGTTTTTTTGTGAAGTCTTTAGGGTCTTCTACATACATTATCTGCAAAAAGTGAAAGTTTTACTTCTTCCTTACCAATCTGGATGCCTTTTACTCCTTTTTGTTGTTTGACTGCTATGGCTTGGACTTCCTGGAAATAGGCTGAATAAAAGGAGTGGGAGTAGACATCCTTGTCTTGCTCCTTACAGTAAGGGAAAAGCTGTTTTTCACCACTGAGTATGATGGCAGCTGTGGGTTTTTCATATATGGCCTTTACTATGTTGCGGTATGCTCCCTCTAAAGCTACATTGTTGGGGGTTCTTATCATGAATGGATGTTGCTCTTTGTCCAATGCTTTTTCTGCATCTATTAAAATAAATCATAAGATTTTTATCTCTTGATGTACCACATTTGATTTCCAAGTACTGAAAAACCCTTGCAACCCAGGAATAAATCCCACTTGATCATGGTGAATGATTTTTTAAAATGTATTTTTGGATTTAGTTTACTAAGATTTTCTTGAGGATTTTTGTATCTGTGCTCATCAGAGATGGTAGTCTGTAGTTATCTTTAATTGTGGTGTCTTTATCTGGTTTTGGTATCAGGGTAATGCTGGCCTCATTGAATGAATTCGGAAGTTTTCCTTCCTCTTCTGTTTTGTCATTAGTTTGAGAAGAATAGGTCTTAACTCTTCTTTAAATGTTTGGTAGAGGGACGCCTGGGTGGCTCAGTTGGTTAAGCAGCTGCCTTCGGCTCAGGTCATGATCCCAGCGTCCTGGGATCGAGTCCCACATGGGGCTCCTTGCTCAGCGGGGAGCCTGCTTCTCCCTCTGCCTCTGCCTGCCACTCTGTCTGTCTGTGCTCTCTCTCTCTCTCTCCCTCTCTCTCTGACAAATAAATAAATTGGGAAAAAAAAAAAGCTATAATTAAAAAAAAAATGTTTGGTAGAATTCCCCTGTGAAGCCAGCTCATTCTTAATTTTTGTTTTTTGGGAATTTTTTGATTACTGATTAAATTGCATTGCTGATAATTAGTCTATTCAAATTTTCTCTATTTTCCTGTTTCACTTTCTGGTAGTTCATATGTTTCTATGAATTTATCCATTTCTTCTAGGTTGTCCAATTTGTTGGCATAAAATTTTTCATAATATTCTGACAATCCTTTGTTCTTCTATGATGTTGGTTGTTATTTCTCCTCTTTCATTTATGACTTTCACTTTTTTTTTGGCTGAATCTGACTAGCAGTTTAATAATTTTGTTGATCTTTTCTAAAAACAACCTCCTACTTTCATTGATTGTTCTTTTACTTTTTTTTTTAGTTTCTGTATCATTTATTTCTGCTCTAGTCTTTATTATTTCCTTCCTTCTGCTGGTTTTGTGTTTGTTTGTTCTTTTTCTAGGTCCTTTATTGTAAGGTTAGGTTATTTGAGATTTTTCTTACTTCTTGAGGTAGGCCTGTATTGCTATAAACTTCCCTCTTAGACTCACTTTTGCTTCATCCCAAAGATTTTGAAGCATTATATTCTCATTTTCTTTTGTCTCCATATATATATTTTTTATTTATTCTTTGAGTTCTTGGTTGACCCATTCATTGTTTGGTAGCGTATTATTTAACCTCCATGTAGCTGTGCTCTTTCCAATTGTTTCTTGTGGTTGCTATCTAGTTTCATTGCATTATGGTCAGAAAAGATGCATAGTATATGACTAACCTTTTTGAATTTGTTGAGACTTATTCTGTGGCCTAATATGTGATCTATTCTGGAGAATGTTCCATGTGTACTTGAAAAGAATGTGTATTCTGTTTTAGGATGGAATGTTCTGCATGTATCTATTAAATCCATCTGGTCCGAAGTGTCATTCAAAGCCACTCTTTCCTTGTAGATTACCTGTCCATTGATATAAAGTGGGGTATTTTAAGCCCCCTACTATTATTGTATAACTGTTGATTTGTTCCTTTCTGCTTGTTATTAAGTTGTTTTATGCATTTGGGTGTTCCCATATTGGGTGCATAAGTATTTAAATTGTTATGTCTTCTTGTTGGATTCTTCGCTTTGGAGTATATAGTGTCTTTAGCCTCGTTACTATCTTTGTTTTAAAGTCTGTTTTGTCCGGGGTGTCTGAGTGGCTCAGTTGGTTAAGCATTTGCCTTTGGCTCAGGTCATGATCTCACGGTCCTGGGATCCAGCCCCATGTCAGGGAGCAGGGAGCCTGCTTCTCCCTCTCCCTCTCCCTGCTGTTCCCCCTTTTTCTCTAATAAAAAGAAATAAAATATTTTTAAAAAATAAAGTCTATTTTGTCCAATATAAGCATTACAACCCCAGCTTTCTCTTGACATACATTTGTATGAAAAATGTTTCTCCACTCCTCATTTTCATTCAACAGGTGTTTGTAGGTCTGAAACAAGTCTCATAGGCAGCATATGGATGGGTCTTGGTTTATTATCCATTCCATCACTCTATGTCTTTCGATTGGAACATTTAGTCCATTTACATTCAAAATAATTACTGATATGTATTTATTAGCATTTTGGTACTTGTTTTGTGGTTGTTTTTGTAGCTCTTCTCTGATCCTTTCTTTTCTTGCTCTCTTTCAAGGTATGTTGGCTTTCTTTAATGATATACTGGGGTTCCTTTCTCTTTGTTTTTTGCATATCTACTTCTAGTTTTTGATTTGTAGTTACCATTTGGTGTGTACATAACATTTTCTGCATATAGCAATCTATGCCAAGTGGATGGTCACTAAGTTTGAACCCATTATTTTTTTTTTTTTTAAGATTTTATTTGTGAGAGAGAGAGAGAGAGAGAGCACACAAGGAGGCAGAGTGGCAGGCAGAGGCAGAGAGAGAAGCAGGCTCCCTGTCAAGCAAGGAGCCTGATATCGGACTCAATCCCAGGACTCTGGCATCATGACCTGAGCCAAAGGCAGCAGCTTAACCAACTGAGCCACCCAAGTGTCCTTTTTTTCCCCCCATTCTTTACTTCTCTCCCCTAATGTTACAGATACATATTTTATATCCTTTTGTGAATCCCTTGACTTATTTTTACAGAATACTTTTTTATTGCTTTAGTGCTTCCTACTTTTTTTGCTCCTACTTACGGTCTTTACTTTCCATTCAAAGAGTCCCCTTTAACATTTCTTGAAGTGCTGGTTTAGTGGTCATGAATTACTTTAACTTTTGTCTGGGAAACTCTTCATCTCTCCTCCTATTCTGAATGATTGCCTCAATGGATCCAGTATTCTTGGCTACCAGTCTTTTCCTTTCAGCACTTTTAATATATCATGCCACTCCCTTCTGGCCTGCAAAGTTTCTGCTGAAAAATCCACTGATAGGCTTATGGGGGTTTCCATTGTATGTAAATGTCTTCTCTTCTCTTGCTGCTTTTAAGATTCTCTCTTTATCACTATTTTTTGCTATTTTGTGTCTTGGTGTGTGCTTCCTCGGGTTGATTTTGTTGGGGGCTTTCTGTGCCTCCTGAATCTGGATCTCTAGCACAGATTAGGGGCATTTTCAGCTATTATTTCTTCAAATAAATTTTCTCCCCCCTTTTCTCTCTTCTTCTTCTTCTGGGATCCCTATAATTCGAATGTTACCATGTTTGATGTAGTAGCTGAGATCACTAAATCTATTCTCATTCTGTATACTTTTTTTGGTCTCTCACCTGTTCAGTTTGATAACTTTCCATTACTTTGTGTTCCAGTTTGCTAAGGTGCTCCTCTGTATCCTCTACCCTATTATTACGTCTAGTGTATTTTTAATTTCATTTACTGGGTTCTTCATCCATGGTTCTTTTTTACCTCTTTGTTAAGGATCTCAATGATGTCCTCCATTATTTTCTCAAGTCCAGTGAGTACATTTATGATCATTACTTTAAATTCTCTATCAGGCATATTATTTCTGTTTTTCTTAGTTTTCACACTGTGGTTCGCCCTGTTCTCTCATTTGGAACATATATCTTCTGTCTCCTCATTGTGTCTAATTCTCTGTGTCTGTTTCTGTGTGTTAGGCGTGTCATCTCTGTCTCCTGCTGTTAAAAGTAATGGCCTTGTGAAGAAGTCCCATAGTGTCCTGTAGTACAGTGTCCCCTGTTCACCAGAACCTGACACTTCAAGGGGTGCCCTGCTGTTGTGTCCTGGCCACTTTTTCCTTTGCTGCAGCACTCCACAGAGACTCTCTTTTTCTACTGTGAACAGTGTTTGATCCCCAGCTGAGGTCAGGTCTGCAGTATTAACAAAATGAGCGGTCTGCAGCAAAATGAGACCTGCTGCCACTGCTGGACTGGGTACTGCAAAGTGCATGGGTTGGGAGATGCAGTGTTAGGAAGGTCTGCACTGGTCTTCTAGGGGACTTGAAATGTGGGGACTGAGGCATATGTAACCAGGAAGGGTGGATCTGCTCAAGTGTGGTGTTGCAGGGGTGAGGAGAACTTGGTGCAAGCAAGTTACGTAGTGTCAGTGCTACGGTGGTTCTCACAGGTAGCCATGTGTTTATTATGCTGGGGGAGGGGGCATGGGAAAGAAATGGTGTCTGCCCACTCCTTTGTTCCTAAAGAGTCCCTCAGTGATCCCTGGCCTCTGGGACATGCTCTGAAATGAGTAAACCACTGTCCCACCCATTTTCAAACTGCTGCTTCTAAGCTGTAACTCCAAGGGCTGTTTGTCGTGCTCTCTTTAAGTGCAGGGATTCAGCTTCCTCTTGCTCTCCAGGCTCTCCCAGGATGGAGCCTGCTGATTTTCAAAATTCCGGGCTTTAAGACCTGCTGGTTTTAAGAATTCATGAAATTGAGCCCCTCTGGCTTCCAAAGACAAATATAGGGATTCATCTTCCCTGTGCAGGGTCCTGAGTGTGACATAGCTTCTCTCCCCTTTCCATGCCTGCTGCTTCCTCCCCTCCATGGAACACTATGGTCTGTTTCACTTCCCACTGCATCTCTGCCCTTCTTACTCTCTTCGATGTGGCCTCTTCTCTACCTTTAGTTATGGAATTCATTCTGTCAGACCTCAGGTCTTTTCTGGGTTATTTACACTGATGTGAGTGTTATCTAGTTGTATCTCTGGGATGAAGTGAGCTTAGGATTCTCTTAGTCCACCATCTTCCCAGCCTACTATTGACTAGAAGCCTTACCAATAACATAAAAAGTCAAATTACACATATTTTGTATATGTATTATATACTATTTTCTTACAATAAATTTTAAAAAAGAAAATGTTATTAAAAAAATCATAAGGAATAGAAAATACATTTACAGTACTATACTGATCAAAAAAAAAAAAATCCACATCAAAAATTCATGCAGTTCAAACCTGTGCTGTTCAAGGGCCAAATGTTTATTATTCACAACAAATACAGATTTGGTATGGTATAGCAGTTCTCAGCATCAACAAAAACTTGTTGCAAATGTAAATTCTTGGGCCCCACCTAAAATCTGAAATTCTAGAGCCCAGTAATTGTTTTAATAAACTCTCTAAGTACTCTGATGTACCCAAATGTTATTAGAACCAACCACTAGCACAGAGCAAAGATCTTGAGTGGGTTTTAGAAACACAACGATCTGAACTGAAATCTCAGATTCACTACTTACTAATTATAGGACTTTGGGCAAGTTCTCAGAACCTTCATTATTGTTTAAAAAAAAAAAAAAAAGGTATAGTAGTAGATAAATCCCAGGGTTTTTATAAGGAGCAACTGCAACTATATATACATCCATACACATGCATTCTATGTATAAGCTATCTCTGTGTATAATATATATATATAGAAAAAGTAAGTCTCTTTCCTACAAACATTTTTATCGCTATTATTTCTAATGTTGTAATACTAAATGTAAATATATGGTAATTAGAAGATCACAAAAAAATGTATTCCTATATTTACTCAAACAATTTATTCACCATTTATTTACCACACACTGGCCATGTATGGAGGACACAAAAATGGAAAAATATATCACCTCTACAAACTAGTTTATAATAATGGAGGTAGATATGCCAACTAATTTTAACAAACCATAAAAAGTGTCATAAGTCATATTAACTCAAACAATTTAATATACAGCATTTAAGATCTTTTAATATGAAAACTATGACACAATAAGGGCTTTAGTTTTGAAATCAGATTAGGTGGAAAAGATAAAATGCAGATGAGTATAAAATAAACAAATATGAATAACCAACAATAATTAGTAGAAAATATGGACAAATTAGATTCACATTTTAGGTGATGGAGTCCTAAAAAATAAGTTTTTAGAATTTACTTTAGTGTTATTGCAGTATCGATTTAAATTAAAATTTATTTTTAAGAATTTCCTCTTAAGACAAAAAAAATGCAACATCCTCAAAATAATTTATTAGTACAAAGAAAGAAAAGAATGGTAATCGCTATAAGGAGAAATAATCTACCCAGCCCTTTTTTTCTTTAAAGTATTTGCTTTCTCAGGGACACTCACCAGTTTAACATCTATGCTTGTGGCACCTGCATCCAAGGAGTTTTCAATGAGCTCTTTAACCACACTGACCACTGAAGTGATTATTTGAGAACTTGAAAGGAGGCGCACTGTTGCTGCAGGCAACTGTTTCATTCTAGCTTTTAGCAGAGTAGCTAAAGATAAAATGTAAGTTGTAAACATAAAAATTAAACATTTCTAACTAACAGATCTGATAGCAACAACAATAATTAATCGCAGCTCACATTTACTGAACTTCGTACTACGCCAGGCTCTACTGTAAGCCCACACAGTATTAAATAATTTATTTATTACACTATTTTTTAAAATAGGTGGCATTATCACCTCCATTTTATAAGACTGGGGCACAGAGAGGTTAGTGGTAAATCCATACTTCGGTAATAATTAAAGAACAATAAGAAAAATTGTGCTATAATGAGTGTAATATATGATCTACCAGGGTAGGAAGACCAGGTGGTACTGTTCCCTTGGGATGTGGATAATATTAGTCATAAGCCTTAATGGCAATCTCAAAAATCATTAGTCAACTATATGTTTTGATGAATTACAATGTCTTTTTCAAATATTAAGTTTTATTGGAGTTAGGGTACTGACACCCTAGCATTACTGTTAATCTAAACTAGTCAGATATCAGACACATCAGGTAGCTCTACCTTCTATACTACTGTGTCTAAAACATCATTCCAATCATGTGGCTCCCCAACATAAAGTTCAAATCTCTGTGCTGGCATTCAAAGTCCTTTACATGCATTCCAAACTTACCTCCAAAAATCTCTCTGCCACTGTTTTGGGGGGGGGGGGGGAGTCCTTTGTCTAAAACCCTTTCAAACAAAGAACCAAAAACAAAACCAAAAAAACCCCAAACTAAACCTCATATGAAATTCCACATGTAAACATGCAGGGAGAAGTGTTTACTTTTGCCTGAATTCTTAAATTTCAGAAAAGATTTCAGGAAAATAAAAACACTAGGTTGACAACATGAAATTCCTCTGTAGATTCAAGACAAAGAAATGGGGAAAAGGGGAACCCTAGGTACTTCTTTAATTTACCATGACTCACATGCTCACATGATTTGATCTTATGGAATCTAAATCTGAACAAAACAGCAATGCCAAAGATAAAATAAAAAGATACCCATTTAGGATTCTTTCTCAGGCAAATTAAAACATAGAAGAGCAGAATCATATAAAAAATAGATAAGAAATGGGAGTACAGCCACTATAATAATTACAGAGGAATTTAAGTGATGCATTTCTGGGAAGAGATCAACACACTGAGTTCGGAATGGTATTAACTGGTGACAGTTAATAAATACATTTTGCTTTGTACAAGGCAAATCTGATCAGCACAGTAGAAAAACATGCCACATTGGAGTCTTAAAACAACAGGTTTAGAGGTTCATCTTTAATACATGTAAACTGGGGGCACCTGGGTGGTTCAGTGGGTTAGGCCTCTGCCTTTGGCTCGGATCATGATCTCAGGGTCCGGGGATCAAGCCCCACATGGGGCTCTCTGCTCATCAAGGAGCCTGCTTCCTCTTCTCTCTCTCTGCCTGCCTCTCTGCCTACTTGTGATCTCTGTTTGTCAAATAAATAAATAAATAAAATCCTTAAAAAAAAAAAACCAAACCAACATGTAAACTGAAGCAAATCCCTCCCTCTGAAAAATCAATTCATTACCTCCATAAGCGGAGATAGGGCTTTGTAGGTTTGTTGTGAGGATCTAATAAGCAAATATATATAAAATATTCTTAGGGATGCCTGGGTGGCTCAGTTGTTTAAGCGTCTGCCTTTGGCTCATGTCATGATCCCAGGGTCCTGGAATCAAGCCCCACGTCCAGCTCTCTGCTGAGTGGAAAGCCTATTCCTTCCTCTCCCTGCTACTCCCCCTGCTTGTGTGCTCACTCTCCCTCTCTCTATGTCAAATAAATAAGTGAAATCTTTTAAGGAAAAAAAAAAGATTAAAAAATAATCTAAAAATAAAATGTTCTATAAATGATAAGGCTATATAAAATGTACAGTATTGTGATCTGAGATCGTTATGGAAAGAAATGCTGGAAGTTTTTAATACTAGCAATTAACTTCTAATTAAGCTATATATTTGATTTAGTTTTAGGGTACAGTTTAAGGGAGAGTAGCTGTAAACAACTACTTTTCAATGGCTTTTTGTGGCTTTCAAGGGCTAGGAGGCTTTTCCAGTCAGGAAAAATATGGACAGGTAGGTTGCTTAACCGTTCTACCGTTCACACAAATGAGTGCTATCACAAGCAAAATGCACCCTCTGCATGCTACCCAAGGTTCAGATTGCAAACAGGACTAAAGATCTAAGCTGCATTGTCCAACATGGTAGCCACGAGACAAATGTGACTGCTGAGCACTTGAAATGTGGCAACTCCAAATTAAGATGTTCTAATACACTTTGGACTTCAAACTTAATATGAAAAAATATATATAAACTTTTACTAATTTCTTACACTGACCACAAAATGAAATGATTTTCTGAATATATCAGCTTACCTCAATATATTAACTTCGTTTTTTTTACTTATTTTAATGTGACTACGAGAAAATCTAAAATTATATATATGTGGTACACATTATAGTTCTATTCAACAGTGCTGTACAGAGCAGTGGTTAACAAAGCAGGCTCTGAAATCACATCACTTGCATTATATGCTAGCTCTTATGCTAATAGTTACATAATGCTAATAATTAAAGTCTAAAACTCAATCATCTAATCTATAAAAATAGAGATAATATCATATAGTTGTGGTGAGTAGTAAATAAGATAATGAATATAACTTTTTACAGTGTTTGGCATACACATGTTAAAGAGCCTGGGATACATGGGCTATACTGAGTTCCTCTAAACTCTTAAGAGAATAGGTTTCCTACCCCCTTCTAATCCCTACTCCCACAAAGGTGGGAGTGCAATCAGATGAGGGTTGAGTTGAAGAGGTCTTCTACCTTAGGTTGAGAATGCCAAGGATCTAAGAAAACACTGCTCAAACTTGGGGTATAAATCTAGCATTACCTCATCTTTTACTCTTCCTGAGCAAGCTCCTTATTAACCTCAGCATTTTTGCCTCATTCTCTACAATCTGTCTTTCAAAATCTATTTTTCCCCCAAGTCCTTAATTCCATCCCAATACTGATATCAAGGCAGACCATAACGTGAACTCTATCTTCACACACATCTTACCTCCTCCACCCCACTGCATCCTCTGGTTTCTTAAAATGTTTACACCTCTGTCCACACCCTTCTTCCCTAACTCCCAGGTCTCTGCCTCTTCTCCTAAGAACCTCCACCTAATTTCTTTAACCAGTCTGTCCTTAGGCATCTTGACCTTCAATGCAAAAACAAACAAAAAATTATTCCCTCAACCCTATTACACCAGTGATTATCTTCTTTCTCTATGAAGCCAAACTAACTTCTAAAATTATATCCCCAACAGAGATCTCTGTCTTTCCACATTAAAATAGGCACTTCTAACAATCAGTGTCAAGGCTACCTCAAGATAATTATTTGTAAAACAGAATTTATCTTCCTGTTCCCCTCCCCCTACCCTCTACTTCACGTTGCTATTTCCCTTAATAAACACTATTCTTTTTTTTTTTTAAGATTTTATTTATTTATTTGACACAGAGAGAGAGAGATCACAAGTAGGCAGAGAGGGAGGCAGAAGAGAGGGGGAAGCAGGCTCTCCACTGAGCAGAGAGCACAATGTGGGGTTTGATCCCAGGACCGTGAGATCATGACCTGAGCTGAAGGCAGAGGCTTAACCCACTGAGCCACCCAGTCGCCCCAATAAACACTACTCTTAATGAATAAGATCAAAAACCTCAATCTTCCTTTGCCAGCAATCCCATCCTACTTGTATCTCTACTTCCTCCTAGTGCAATCTTATCTATCATCCTATAGTCAGTTCCACAGCCACTTGTAACATGGTCCTTTCTGACCACCCGATCAGGAATGATCCTTTCCTCCCTCTACATTCCTAAAGAACTTGGTTCGCATTACTTGTCGAATGTTTATCACCTGTCCAACCTCTGAACACAATTATATATTATGTATTTCTAGATGCAACACAGAATAATCAGAGTACTTCACTCATAGTAATCACTTGAAGAATACTAATCAAGGGTCACACACAAAAAATTTATCAGCATTTCAACGTAAACATTAGGAAGAGAGTGTCCTCCTTCCTAGCAAGTCACCACTGCCTTAATTCCTTCCCTTTATAAACTCTATTTTAACTGGCTTCCATGTCATCTCCTATCTCACCTGTATTTCCTAACCAGACTTTTTTCTGGACCTCATTTCCAAGAACCTTCTAAATATCATCATTTGGATAACTTGGAAGGAAACTCACACTTAAACATGCCCCAAACTAATCTCAGATCTTTCTCTATTTAACTGTTGTTGTTCTTATATTTGTTTGATAATAAAAGTAACAGCTACCATAAGCAACTTTACATATATATACATATAAAGTCCCATTTTAATCTTCACAACTACCCTATCATTCCTCTATCACAAATGAAATTTAAGTTTTATAAGTTTTATAAGATCGAAGATCACAAGACTCAAGATCACAAAACTAGTCAGTGACAGATGCACATGTGCTTATCTTGACATGTTTGACTCCAAAGGCCATGCTCAGCCAGTCTCACAGGCCAGAATTAGAATCCTGAAGTCATCCTAGAAATCCTCTACACTTTCTACATCCTGCCACACAATCCTATCTACTACTTAAATATTTCTCAAACTAGTCCTCTCCTCTCTACACCTATCACCTCTGGTCAGCCCCTGAACATTTCTCCTGAAGTAGGGCAGTAACCACCTAGTTGATAGTTTGCGTCAAATCTCAACCAATGAGAGGGCTCTTTCCATGTTTAAATCTCGCGAGGTTGCTCCCCTACTTAAAGTTTCATAAAGAGCTCCCACGGCTGGTCAGGTAAAGTGCAAACACCTGGACCTCTCCCTTTCTGATCTCATCCCACTAGTCCCTAAATGCACAGGACTTGTCTCTCTCAACGCGGTGGCACTCGCTCGTTCCTTAGCTCACAAGGCTCTCTCCCCCCGCCGAGGACTTCTGACTCCCCTTCTGACTCCCCTTCGGATTTAGTTCCGCACCATCTGCTCAGGGAAGCATTTCCTAACTGCTCCAACTTGGAGCCCTCCCCGCCCAAGAGATGAGGCCTTCCTTCCTGGGTGCTCCCCACAGCAAGTTTTCCTTATTTCCAACCCGAAACTCATCACCGGCTCTTGTCTCTCCGCCCAGCTCAGAGTTCTCTGCGGACAGAGACTTTGAGTTACTCTCGGAGCCCCAGCGAACCTGGGGAACCCAGCAAGGGCTCCACGGCCTGTGCACCGAGTGGCCCTTAGGACCGTGAGAGGGGGCGGCTTACGTCACAAGCACGGAACCGGCGCGCCCCGGGAGTCCGTCTTCGTCCACACTCGCGGGCTGGGAACCGATCACGCCTGGAAGAGACCGTCCAGCGAAGTCGGTGAAGGACCGCCAGGGGCCTAGAAAAGAAGCCGAGAGTGTGCGGCTGGCGGCAAACAGCATGAAATCACGTCCTGTAAAGCCAGTGAACGCGACCCGGCCGATTTCGGAGCCAACGGGAATTCGGGATGCGCGGATCGGGTCAAGCTTCCGACCCGAATTCTGAAGCATCGCGGCACGTTACTTCCGCAAGACCGATCACAGTCTCGTGAACGGCCACGGCGACGAGGCTCGACTTCCGAGGTAAATCCCAACAGCCCGACCTTCTTCCCTCTCAAGATCACTCTGCAGCTCCCACCACCTCGGCACGTCACCCAGGCGCCCGTCCCCGCCGTGCGCCACACCCACGACACCAGGCGAAATCTCGGTCAAGCGAGAGTTCGCTGGCGCCCCGTGCGCGCCGCCACAAAATACCACACGCGGCCCGCTCCCGAGCTGCGGCCGTCCGCAGCTACCACGTCCGCCGGCACAGACTTGAAATCCTGCCCTCAGAAGGCCCCGCGGCGTTCAGTCAGGAGGCGCCAAAGCAGACAGAAACCGGCCGAGCCCCGCTTAAAGGCCGCGCTCCGCGCGCGCGCCCGAGCCCGGCTTCGCCCGCTTCCCGCCCCTTCCGGGCTGGGGGCAGAGCGCGCTGGCGGCGCAGGGCTGCGGGAGGTGCTCTCACGCCAAACCCGGCGAGCTGAGGGGAAGGGGCTCTGGAGACTGACAAGAGGAGAATGAACGCCGTCAGGCACCCAACACTACCTTCTCGCTCGCGCGAGGGGGCGACGGCCATCCACCGGCGTCCCGCCGAGCTCTCAGGACCAACCGCCCGGGCCCCGGACTTGCCCCCGAGCGTGCGCGGCCGGGCAGGCGCGGGGCGCGCAGCACTTAGTCCCGCCCCGCCCAGGCAGCGTGAGATGGACGCTGCCCGCAGCCAATCCCGTGGCGGCGCGTCCCGCTCCGAACGCTTCCGCAAGCTGCGCCGCGCTGCGCCGCTCCGAGTCGATCGCAGGCGCGCGGGCCTGAAGAGACGCCGTCGCCCCGGAGCTGACTGGGTTCCGAGCGGGCCGCCGGGACCGAGGCGGCGGGTGAGTGGGCACGAGGGGCCGTGGGGGCTGTGCTGCTGCCGGCGGCGGTAAGGCGCTGTTGGGCAGGGGAGGATGGAGGGGGGAAGGTGGACTGCGGCTGCGTCGGCGGCTCCGGGTCCGCGGGTCGGGACCAAATGGCCTCCGAGGTTTGTCCCCAAGTCCTCGTCGCTCGCCGTGGTCCTGTGGGAGGGGCGGCTCCGGGAGGGAAGGGGCGAGTCGGGGAGGCGTGCGTGGGGAGCCGCCGCGGCTTTAGCGGAGCTTCCGCGGGCCGAGCGCTCCAGCCGTCGGTAGGCGCCGCCGCGGCTTTCTGGCCGGCGAGGAAGTCCCCAAGAGGACGGTCGCCGCCCGCGAGACAGCGGCGCGGGCGGAACCAAGCGGAAGCCCTGAAGGAGCGCGGCGGCCGCCCGGGAAGGCTTTCTGCCCTGGCGTGGGGCGAACCCCCGGCCTTGTCTCCCAGCTCAGACCAAAGCGTTCAGCCTCTTTGGGGCTTTCGTGTTTTCTTTCCAAGCTGTGGAAGGTGGGCAGAGTGGGCTGTGGATCTTCTGAGCCCGGCCTGCAGCTTGGGACGATGACGGACGCGGTGAAACACGCCTTTAGATCCGCAGAAGCACGGACGCGCGGCACCTCGAGCCCCCGGCGTGTCGCCGGCGTGTCCCGCTGCCCTCGCGGAGCCGTGACGCGGGTCCGTGGGCTTTTGCAGAGCGAGCGCGGCCTTTCGTTCCGGAAACACTGGTTGGATGGCGTCGTGAGCAATTCCTCTTTCGGTGCCAGCTCTGTGGGAGAAAGCGGTCGTGGGCTTCTCTGACCTGTTCTGGACGCGCTGTCGCTCCTGCCCTGCAGCCTGGCGGGCGGGCGTCCCCGGGGACGGCGGATGTTCTTCAGGGCCGCTGTGTTTCCTTCGAGGGAGGCCGAGAACCGAGGAAGCGTCGGCTTTACAGTCCCTGGGAACTAATATCCCGTCTTCCTGTGCTGGTCACCTCGGATGCAGTAAAAGGAAAAACTTAAAAAAATCAAAGAACTAAAGTGTTAGGGGAGTTGAAGAGTTAAAGGAGGAAAGACTCATTGTTTTAACTTCCCTGTATCGTGAGACTGAGAAACAAACCTTAGCCCTTGACCGAGTGGGTTTCTCACCCCGCGTAAGTTCTCCCAGGGTCAGTATTTACAAAGAAGTGATTTGAACCTGACCGCTCTTTGGAAACAGCGTTACATTAGATACAAGAGTCTGTCTACTCAGAATATGACTGGCTGGATCCACTTTGCCTTTTTGTCTTTAATTCAATTATAATTAACCAACTGTTATATTAGTATCAGGTGTGCGAGACAATGGTTTAACAACTCTGTACATTTCTCAGTGCTCATCAAGATAAACTAGTCCTAATCCCCGTTATTTATTTCACCCATCCCCTCTCACCAGCCTCCCCTCTGGCAACCACCCCCAATTTGTTCTCTGTATTTAAGAGTGTTTTTTTGGTCTTTTTGTTTGTTTTGATTCTTAAATTCCATATATAAGTGAAATATATGGTATTTGTCTTTCTATAACTTACTTCACTTAGCCTTATATCCTCTAGATCCATCCATGTTGTTGCAAATTTTTTCAATAAGATTCATAAAAATAAGTCTTGTTTGTCTTACCCTGAAGTCAGATGTTAAGAATTATTTACTGCCTTCATTAGCATCTGCAAGTAGTATGTTTTGGTGGGTGTGTTTGTTCTATTACAGAACAACTAGAGAAAAATGATCCCAGTGGCACTTACTTCATCATGCCAGAATGAAGACTGTTTAGGTTTCTAGTTATACCATTGTTAATTCATTTCATTGCTTTCCTGCAGAGCAAACATGAATGTTGGAGTTGCCCACAGTGAGGTGAATCCAAATACCCGTGTAATGAACAGCCGGGGTATGTGGCTGACATATGCGTTAGGAGTTGGCTTGCTTCATATTGTCCTACTCAGTATCCCCTTCTTCAGTGTTCCTGTTGCTTGGACCTTAACAAATGTTATACATAATCTGGTAAGAATTTCACTTTATACAAAGCACCTAAAAACCTAAGGTTTAGTATTTGTCAGGGACTGAGGGAAGAAGAAAAAGGGAGTTGCTGTTTAATGGGTACAGTTTCAATTTTGTAAGATGAAAAGACTTCTAGAGATGGATGGTGGTGATGGTTGCATAACAGTGTGAATGCACTTAATACCACTGAACTGTACACTTAGAAGCGATTACGATGGTACATTTTATGTTATGTGTATTTAAACAATTTTTTAAAAGTTTAAAGCTTTATGCTATAAAGAAGAAAAACACATGACATAGTTTAATAGTTTTATTGAGATTTAATCATAATTATATAGTACATAAAATTTGCTGACTTAGAGATGTACAGTTCAGTGATTTTTTTTAAATATATGTGAAAATTTTGAAGAATTCTAACCTGGAATAGGATTATATTTTTTCTATAATACTTTATATTTAAATATTGGGCCCTTTTTCTAAATAAGACCTTTTTTTCCTCCTTATGTTTTATGGAATCTAGAAAATAGTAGTCATTTTAACAAAAATTACAAGACTAATTCAGGCTGCTATAATATGTTGACTAACAAGAATGCTTCAGAAGTAATTACGGTTTTGAATAACTGGAGACTAATAACCATCTTTGATTTCAATCCTTGTTAAACTTCAATCCTTTCTAAACTGTATACATATACTCTCCTTCAGTATAGAAATTTTGAGCTTAGGTATATCTTATGTGATTGAGGATCTTATGGTGCCTTAGCTTTTTCATGTTGACTGTGGTTCTTCTATATTATAGGATAGCTCTGCACAGTATCCCACAAAGGTTCAGTTGATTCTACTGACCAGATTATGCAGCCCTGGAAATTGTTTAAACAAAAAAAAAAAAAAACCTGATAGTGACCTCTCTTATCTTTAACAGTCTAAGAAGGCAGAATGAAAGGAGAAATCCATTAGTTGAGACTTATAATTGACTCCAGATTAATTATATTTTTAAAGATATCCAGAAAATGAAGAACATGGAATATTAAGGCAGGAAAATATAGGAGAAATAGGTTTTTTTAAAAAATTAATGTTATTTAGTTCCTATCTTCTGAAGAGTATTTGAATTTGATTGGAGAACAAGGATAATGTGGTGATAAAAATAAATGTCCATTTAGTCCATTTTATGTGATGGACTTTGGTAGGACTATTTTTAAGTAGTGACTTCTCTGAAATATTTGACAGGAGTTATATCCGTTTTACTAGAATTCCTTTTCTTTGGCTTTCATGGGGTCACTTTTCCCTAGATATATTTCTAATTTTCCCTTTTCTCTTTCTTGTAAATTCTTCCTTCTGTTTTCCTCTCCTAAATATTTCTGCCCTCAAGGTTCAGTTCTTCATCTCTTTTTATTCTGTGTATTCTATCAAGATTACTTCATCTATATTGCCAGATCACCTTGTACCTTAAGCCAAACAGTTATAAATTGAACTCATTCCTGACTCTCCCTTACCACTCACAACCTGTTCCTCTGGCTTTGTTCCTGATAATCTAAAGGCACCACTGTCTGTCTAGTAAGTCAAGCCAGATAGCTGAATGTCAAAGTAGTGTGATTCACGTAAAGAATTATCCAGGGGCGCCTGGGTGGCTCAGTGGGTTAAAGCCTCTGCTTTCAGCTCAGGTCATGATCTCAGGGTCCTGGGATCGAGCCCGACATCGGGCTCTCTGCTCCGTGGAGAGCCTGCTTCCTCCTCTCTCTCCCTGCCTGCCTCTCTTGCCTACTTGTAATCTCTGTCTGTCAAATAAATAAATAAAATCTTAAAAAAAAAAAAGTATCCAAATTGAGACTGTTTTGAGAGTAAAAGGGAGCTCTAGTAAAAACTTTTGCAAGAAAATAGTTGTAAATCAGGACCATTCATGCTATCTAAGATACATGGTCACTCTATTTTAGATTAACTCCTTTTCCTCTGCATTCCATATCCATTTAGTCAGAGCCCTGTTTTACTGCTTTACTGTCTCAATTTGATCCCCACTGGCATTGCTATAATTTGTGCCCTTATTTTTTTCTCAGGTGGATTACTCCAGTAGATTAAATAGTTTCCTTGATGTTCCTCTACCGTCCTCCATTCCAACTTGGCAGAGCTATTTTAAAATGCATATATGCTCAAGTCATGCTCTGAGTCCTCCTATGAATCCTTATTATATTCATAGTAAAATAACCAGGTCCTTATGTGGCGTACAAGACCAGTTGATAACAGTACAGAGTCAAGAAAAGGACTCAACCTTATCTCAGTGCATCTCCAAACATGAGTATTGCTCTAACAATAATGAAAATTATCTTATCACCTTTTTATTTTGGCTTAGGCTCTTTCCCCACTATTCTAATACCCTTCCTCTACCCTCCTCTGATGAGCAGATTCCTGCTTGTCCAGGAAAACTACTCAAATATCTCCTTCTCCAGGAAGCTTCAAAACTCCCATGCTGCATTTTTTTAAGTGTATTTATCATAGTTTTATAATTAGGAATATGTCTCCTTATTTCCCATATCTTTAAAGACCTATGTAACTGCTTGCTGAATTAGTCTGTGTTCTCATATAATTTTCCCTTCTCCAGTGGCACATGTATTAAATATACTTTAGAAGTCACCCTCTCCCCTTGCCAGATGTTTTCAAGTTGGTTGACTGAGATTTTGAAACACAGTATATGGCTCTGAATAAAGCATAGGTAATTGACAACTTGTTGGAAAGCAAACTTTTGACTTATTAGTTTACCACACTAAAAATCTAACTGCCAGCCATTGATGTAGCAATTAACATGACTCCAGATTTAAGTTTCCTTTGAAGACAGAGTACATTAAACCAATAAAATATTAAATAGTCCTGAGCCCTTTTAAATGGGAAAATAGGCCTACTTGTTATCCGTGGTTAGAAAAAATACTGCCTTTAACTTTCTGAACCATACAGTAGAAGCCACCAGTGATTTTTTTTATTCATTTTTACAGTGCTGTAGTTCACTTTTAGAGATATTAATATTTCACAGAATTCTCAGCTTAGCTTTTTAAATGAATGAGAATGTTCTGCATTTTGAGCCAGTAAATATTAACGGCTAACCATGAGCTACGTATTTTCTTCCCCAATTGTTTTGATTTGGGTATAAATCTTCCATCACTAAATTTTATAGAATAACAATTAAAAATAATGGGATAGAAGATGTATGTCAGATAAGATTTTATTCTTTTTAACTGAAAAGGATATATAAGATATTCTGTTTGAATATTCTAAACACTAGTGATACATGTAATTTGAAGGAAATAATGAGAGGATTGTTTTTCACTTTGATGTTTCTAATACATGCATGGGTTAGAGTAGAGATTCTTAACTTTTTGGGTCCTATACACCTCAGAATTTAAAAGCATACCATTTCTGTTTAATTGTCTCTTGTAAAGCCCAGGTGAGAATGGTTTCCTCGTGCTTACAGAATAAACATTCCTTAGCTTAGTGTCATCTTGGTTTAATATCTAGTACTTGCTGTATACCAACCTTTGTTCCTGAGGTGTTCAGGCTAATGGGAGAACAAACATGTAAACAATTCTAACAAAATATATTGTGCTAGAAATAAAAGTATTTTTAATAAGATTCTATACAAGCACATAAGCTACTACTAATGAGGGAGGCTTCACTAAGGAGTTGTTGCTCGAGCTGAACCTTCAAGAATAAGATAGTTGACAAGGTAGCATCATAGCTTTTGCCTCAGCAGCAAAGAACCTTTCCCTCTTCCGCATTGGCTATATACTCTGACTATACCTTTGGTAGCGGTTTCTGCCCTACATCCTAGTTGCTTATGCATGTCTTTTTCTTACCATCTCTTAGAAGATTGCATTTTTTTCAAGGCTGTGGACGTTTCTTACTCAGTTTCATATGTGCATACATGTCATGTGTCCTGTACAACTAAGCCACTTTTTAAATGCTTTTTGAGTTAAATCCAATTGAACAAGAGTGTGTTTCTGTATAGCTTAGGTGTTATTGTAGCTAAACAACTTTTGAAATGCCTGATGGAATAACTAGAAAGTAGATTCAGCTTTGAAAAGAATGGCTCTCTTAACCTAGTTAGTAATATAAAATTTCAAACCACTAATTTTTCTTTTTTTCCCATATATTTATTAAAAGTTGAAGAAGCAAAAAGGACACCTCATTTTGACTTCTAAGAGGAAAACTGATGATAATATTTAGGCAAGAATATTCTGTTACTGGTGCCTCAATGATCCATCCTGCAATGAAGTACTACCAATGATCTAAATAGAATCATAATATCAAGGATACAAAATCTAGCATATATTGATTTTTTTTTCCTAATGACAAAATTAGATGTTCAAACATATCCCCAGACAGAATGGATTTTAGTAATGTTTTTTACTTTCAAAAAAGCTAACTTCAGGGCCACCTATGTGGCTTAGTTGATTAAGCATCTGACTCTTGATTTTGGCTCCAGTCATGATTTTGGGGTCCTGAGATTGAGCCCCACATCTGGCTTTTCTCCCTCTCCTTCTGCCCCACCCCTTAAATCAATAAATAAATCTTTTTAAAAATTAACTTCAAAAGAAACACTATAGGGGCACGGTGGTGATTTTAAAACCAAATTGAGTTGAACATTATATCTATATAGCCATCTTTGTTGTATTAGAAAAGAACCATTGAGACAAAGATAGTCTTAGTATTTTCAAAACCAGTTTCCCCAATGCAGAAATTTTATTATTATTTATGAATTTGTATGTTTTTATAATTTTGTAAGTATCATCAGATTTATTAATATGACCCTAAACATTCCTATACATCAGGGATAAGATACTCCTGTTTCCTGAGTCTGGGTGGCTCAGTTAGTTAAGCTGCTTCCTTCTCTGCCACTTCCCCTGCTTGTGCTCTCTGGCTTTATCTCTCTGTCAAATAAATAAAATCTTTATCAAAAAAAAAAAAAAAAAAAAAGGAAGAAAGATAATCCTGTTTCCCAATAGGAAAGGTATTAGAAAACCTAAATGTAATGATGTAAAGTTATCCTGATTTTGTGTGTGTGCGTATTTTCAGTTTAATAGAAGATGAAAACAGGTTACTTTCAGTTGATCTTTTACTGGTTTTCACCAAATAATATTCATATGCCTCTGGAAGTTTTATTTTGCTTTGAAGAAACTGGCCACAGCCTTTCGCAAATATTATGAAAGCTTAAAATTTGAGCTGTTAAGTTGAATCACCCATACTATCATAAGCCCTCTGGAACTATCTTAATGCTTACTGACAAGTACTAATTTTATATTTGATATTGATTATATATCCCCTTGCTTGTTTTCCAGGGGATGTATGTATTTTTGCATGCAGTAAAAGGAACACCTTTTGAAACTCCTGACCAGGGTAAAGCAAGGCTCCTAACTCATTGGGAACAACTGGACTATGGAGTACAGTTTACATCTTCACGGAAATTTTTCACAATTTCTCCAATAATTCTGTAAGTGGTGGAAATGTCTTAGGTATGAAGAAGATTGGGTAAGAGGGAGCTTCCTTTAGTAGGTTGAATTTCAATTAGAAACAATGTTTGTTGAAACATCCACCAATAAATAGCTACCACAGAGCATAAAATACAGGCAAAATTTTTAACAGCTGTTAATGAACCATTTTTACCTCAGTCAGTAATACATAGAGACAACATAGTGTGCCTATTAGTATGTTTAGACATTCTGGGTCATACAGGTCAAATATATTCTAGCTCATAGCCTTAAGTTGCTTACAAGAAAGCTAAATATATTATCTTATTCCATATTCCACTATCAGTAATCTCCCTAAACAAGAATTTGGATGATTTCAGATGAGTTTTATTGACCACCTCCCCCCCGGCCCCGCCCCCAATTTAGACGTTCAAACTCCTTGGGAGAGACTGCTGTATAGTTTATAGACAAGAGAAGTTAGGCTTTCATCATAGAACAGATCTCCGTCGATCTGCGTTTATCACTCACCCTGCTTGGTTTGTTCATAAATGAAATTCTAACCACTAGTACATAGTTCAGTTTGATGCCATAAGAAATAAAAGAGATAATATCTACCTGTAAAGCATTTAACCTTAAGTTACCTCCTTTTACCTGGTATTCAGGGCCCTTCACAGAGTGGTTCCTACCTCATTTTTCCTCTATGTGAATATTTTACCCCCACCCACCTCCCATCTGGTCAAGCTTTTCTAAACAGCATTTCTTGAATACTTCATATGTAGTCCTATTTCTGTGCCTTTGTTCAAATCATTTCTCCTACCCCAGATACCTTCTCCTTTCTTAATTTATCATTCTTTCAAGATTTACATCGTACCTCCTCAATAAGGTCTTTTCCTTAGCACCCATCCTTAAGTAATAATGGTCTGTTTTTAGCTCCTTTAGTAGTTATTACATATCCCTTATTTATGCCACTTTGTATTATCTGTGATTGTAAATGATTTGTTTGTGCAAAGAATTTGTAAGTGCATAGATTGCTTTGAATCCCACACTCAGTGTAGTTGCATATATATAATGGACATTTTACATATATCTTAGTCAAACACTGGGTACCTCATAGCTTATATATAGTAATGCATCCATGATAAAATCAGTGCAGTCTGGAATAACTGGAAAGATTTTTTGGAGGCTTTAGGATTCCTTAAACTAGGATTTTAGATAGATGAGCAGAAAAAGGAAGGCTCTTTCGAATGAAAAGAATAAATTGATCATAAAATGATAGATTTCTTTTTTCTTACATTGGTAGCACTTTGAGGAAATTTTTAAAATTTTTGTTCCAGCTCCCTATAAAATTAACGTCAAAAGATAAATGATTTATATGATATAATAAAGATAAGTGCAGTAACAGGAATAATAGTTATACAGACAGCCCTAAATTTGGATTTTATAGCTCTATTGCTTACTAGCTGCATGACTTTTGGCTATTTCTTTGAAAGCCTCAGTTTCCTCATTTATAAAATGTTGAGGATTGCATTATAATTAATGTAAAAAGCCTGACATTTATACTGAATTTTCAGTGAGAGCTATCACAAAATAGTCAACTAAGATGTACCTGTGTACAACATCCATATTTCTAAAAATGTATTTTTGACCCACAGGTATGATTTCAAATATTCTGTGATTAAATTCCTTATATAACTGAAGAAACAACATTAAAGCCATCTATATAAATTGATACTTTTCAAAGTGCTTTCATATTTTCTTATTTGATCATCATTTGTCAGGTAGGTGGGGCATGCAATGTTATCCCAGATTTTTAGATAAAGAAATAGGCTCAAATGCGTTACCTTATTTCAGTCTTACAGCTAGTTAGAGTCCAGAGCCCAGATAAAGTCCTAAACTTAAATATAGGTCTCTTTCCAGTATACCCTTTGGCAACTGGAAATTGGCAAATGGAAATCTGGCATGTTGCAGTTAAATAATTCCCACCTTGGTTTTGCATCCCCTTGGAGGGTTGTCTAGGTTTTTGTAAGAACCAAGTAATTTTCCTATCATTTACACACAAAGTTATTAGTCTTTATTGAAAGACATAAGGGGGGACATGTGCTACAGTATGAGAAACCATTCCAAGAAGGTATACTATTTCCAACATATCAGATTATACATTAAACCCATAATGATTGTAGAAAATCAGATATGCTTACTAAATGCAAGTGGTATGCTATTTTGTTCAGTGAAGGAAGTATAAAAACAGTCTTCAGGTATATGAAATGTGGAAGAAAGGGTTTAGACTCAAGGTTGAAGAGTATGGTTTATTCTCCAGAAGTATTTTCTGATTATAGTTTGTGAAATAGGTGGAAAATTACAGAATTCCTCAATTTAGATGATTCTGAAAATGATATATGCAGCTCTCTGTGATGTTTTTAGTTATACCTGAAAATAGCTGTTCTTTTCTAACCATATTATACAAGATGTTTTTTTCCCCTTATTAGAAGTTAATGACAGTACTTAGAGGAAGGGCTACTAGGATACTTTCCTGTATATTCTAATAGTGCTAATTAGGTGAACAGCCATATCAGAATAACTTCTTAGTTATGATCAAGTAAAGTATGATATTTTAGTCTTTACATCTTATCTATAGTAGGATACTCTGAGTGGCCAGGTGATGTGTCTGCACTCTGATGTACCCTTGGGTAAAACTAGACAATTCTCACTTGATGGTTTATGGTCCTAAAGGTAGCTTAGTCTTGTTAAAACAAATTCTCAGATGTTGAATGTCTTTGAATATGTACATATGTCCAATTCGGCAAAGCAGTTGGAATTTTACAACAGTGTCTATCAGTTTTCCAGTTAAATTGGTTGTCGACCTGTACAGCTACAATATGGAAATGAGAACATCAAAATGGCGATCAAGTATTTGATTTCTTTCAAAGATACTGAATTGTACTAGTGTACTAACACCCCATTTTTACAACTTTATAGCAGTAGTTTTTAACCTTTTGGTACGTCACAAAATATGATAGATGCTTTGGATCTGGATCTTCTCTTCAGAAACATACACATAAATACAAAACTGTACCTGAAATTGACTTATACTTTAAAGGATACTAAGTAGCAAACACATTGTTTTCTTTTAAGATTTATTTATTTATTTTGGAGAGGGAGAGAGAGAAAGAGCGTGAGCAGGAGAGGCAGAGGGAGAGAGAATCCCAAGCCGACTCCATGCTGAGCACGGAGCCTATTGCAGGGCTTGCTCTCACAACACCGAGATCATGACCTGAGCCAAAACTGAATGTTGGACGCTCAACCAACTGTGCTACTCAGGCGCCCCGGAAACACATTATTTCAAATGCATTTAACATAATGGCAGAAATGTAAAATGTGCATATATGCCTCTGTTAAATCAATTTTTAAATCCCAAATTAATTTAGGCCCCAAAGGTATTTATTGTTTCAGTGGCCTTTTTTACCTTTAAATTTTTTACCAATTTTACATGTTACATATGTTTTTAATTTTTATTTCTGCAGATATTTTCTGGCAAGTTTCTATACGAAGTATGATCCAACTCACTTCGTCCTAAACACAGCTTCTCTCCTGACTGTGCTAATTCCTAAAATGCCACAGCTTCATGGTGTTCGGATCTTTGGAATTAATAAGTATTGAAATGTTTTGGAATGGAACAGAAATGTTTACAGCTACTGAGTTTTCTGTAAGGAAGGAGTGGTTAGGAAACTGCACTGTTTCCATGATAATGTGAAATGAAAAGTATTTACATTGGAGGGCCAGTTGCTGGTTCTTCATATGCTGTTTTGAAGGGCAGATATTTACTAGAGGATGCCTCTGTTTAATGCATGTGGTATCTTTCTAAAGAGAGGCTTTATAGGCAGGCTGGGCAGGCCCAGCTTATAAGTTAAATGGCTGTAAAGTGAGGGTATAGTAGATAAATCCAAGGAAAGAAGAGATTTATAAGAGACTAAGACCACCTTAGCTTATAATGAGTGGGCATTATGTTAGAAGAAAATTTCCAATCATTCAGTCAGTTTGAGCAGACATACATGTAAACCAGAATCATCTCTTTACAAGTTTATTACAGATCGTTTTTATTACCATATATATTCCTCTTGTGTTACATAAGAGGGTATTTCCCTCTTGTTTTATACAAGCCAATCCCTACTTTATGATTGTACTTTTTTGGCTTTGCTGGCTCGACATTGTATTGAAGGATGAGGTCATCTTTACATTTATTAAGTTACTGTGAAGGTCCACCTTCATGACTGGTGATAGAAGACAGCCAGGCATCGTACAAACAGCCTGAGTCAGCCTCTCATTTTGGAGCAGAGTGGGTTTTGTTGCCTTTCCAGACACAAGGCTACTAATCCAGTGAAGAAAATAATTTATTTCACACAGTTAAAATATATGACAGGTTAAAGCTCTCTGCTTATTTGGTTGATCAATCTGATTGTTAAAGACTGCTGTTGTTTAGAAAAGGAAACAAAATGGACAGCTATTTAGCCGACCTGTGGTCTGGCAGAAACTGCTTCTCTAGCAGTAGTACCAAAGTAAATAATGGAGTCTTTAGCGGGATTGCAATAAAAAAAAAATTTCTTTTCTTACGCCCCCTGCTCTCAACCCCCATATTTTGCCCATTAATGTTTTGCCTTTCAATACATGAATCTTAGTGTAGATTAACCCAGAGTGGTAACTGTTTCCAAAGCAGCAACCACATTGAATTCTTGGGACTTAGAGAAGCTTCCGATAGCTGACATTAATTACAAGAAATAACTTATACTACTATGAGAAGGACATATGTCAAAAACAAGGTTCTGATATGGGATGAAACTGAAAAGTCCGGTAATATTTGTAAACAAAACTGAGGGAAAAGAGTTATAGACCAACTGAAAAATCAATTTGTTTCAATAAACTGACTTTTGGGGGGTAATGATCATTGTTTTGTATTTCAGAAGTACTGAGTTTAGATATCAGTTGTGTGAAAATGCTTTTGTATGTCTTTTCCCGTGTATTTTTAAACCAGTAATCTATACTTGAATAAAATTTTTCTTTCGTGTAAGATTATTGCAGATAATCTCCAAATTCAGTCAGCAATGTCACATTTATTTTTCAAGGTTTTTTTAAGCAACTAAATTTGTAAAATGAAGGTAGTTAAAAATGTTCCTTTTGCTTTTCTTCATTTTAAAGCCTTACATTTTTGCACAGACTTCAGAGATAGAAATCTACTTCTGTTAATGCAGGCCAAACCCACTTATCACCCACCCTTCAAATTTTTAAAAATACATATTCAATGGATATTTAAGGGCCCAGTCTCGTGTAGGTATTGTTTTAGGTATTGTCATTATGGTTTGCGAGCAAGACAGACAAAATCTTTTCCCTTAAAAGCTTACATTCAAATTGGAAAACAGATAATAAATGAGTTAAACATACTATTTCATGTAGTGATAAATGCCATGGAAAAATATTAAGCAGGTGAAAGTCAGGAGAGCCTACCTCAGAAAAGCCTTCCCTAATGTTCCTAAGGTGATGTTTGGATGAGAAAGGCGTGATAAGAAGACAAGAGTGGTAACAAATGAGGTCAGAGAAATAGAGTCAGATCATATAGGCTCTATTGGCCAAGGTAATAAGCAAATTTTCTTCTAAGCTTGATGAAGCCATTGGATAGTTTTACATAGATTAAAGGGATCTGATTTTTTTTTTAAGGGCTACTGGCTAATGTTGAGAATAAAGTGTAAAGCAATAGGAAGCAGGAGGAATAGTTGGAAAACTACTACAGACAAGTGCTAGCTCAGACTAGGAAAATGGCTGATGAAGTGGTGAGAAGTCAAATTTGGGATATGCTTTTTGGTCTTAACACCAGGATGAATGGTTGTGTTAAATATGGTAACTTACCAATTTCATAAGTTTGTATCATTTTATGTAAAAAAAAAAACTTTTTTTTTTTAAATTTATTCATTTGTCGGAGAGAGAGGGAGAGAGAGAGAGAGAGAGAGATAGAGCGAGCACAGGCAGACAGAGTGGCAGGCAGAGGCAGAGGGAGAAGCAGGCTCCCTGCCGAGCAAGGAGCCCGATGTGGGACTCGATCCCAGGACGCTGGGATCATGACCTGAGCCAAAGGCAGCCGCTTAACCAACTGAGCCACCCAGGCGTCCCAAAAAATAACTTTTTTTTAAAACAAAATCTATAATGACTATGACTATTATTTGGAACAAAACTAATTATTGTGCTGTAATTGTTCCTAATTTCAAATCAGGAAACAATGGCAGTTTCTAAATATACATGAGTTCAGAACAACCACTAATTTTAGGATTCGTTGGTGAATTTCCCCGGCAACAATTATTACTGTGGAATTCCATGGTGGTTTTTTACTTCCCTATTCCTTCTACATTTATTTATTCAATCATTATATTATTTTGGACTTCTAGATATTTTTTGGTTTACAGTTCATTGTCATTACTAATTTGTTGTTCAAATTGTTCTCCAGATTTGGCATTGGAAGTCAAAGTTCCCAGTGATAATTTCCAAGTTGGCTTCTGTGTCTTTTTGAACTACCCCCTGCCTCTTTTTCTTAAGCATAGAACTGTATTTTCTACATTTATGGCACTGTGATCTATTAAACTATAAAGACCTTAAGAGGCATAACAATATTTCCTTAACTAAATATCTGTATGAATTGGCCTTTTGGAGTTATATGATGCTAAGAATTGGAAAAGACCTTAGAAAATATATAATTTCAACCCCTTACCTTACCTTGAATTTTTATTAACCATCATGCCTCCATTCAGTTCTATGTTAATGCTAATAAAGGAGGACTTAAACTTATAAGGCTGCATTTTTGTAATGGAATTTATAATTTATTTTACATTAAGCCAAAATCTTATACTTATTCTACGTAACTCTTTAACTTTTAAACTGTTATCAGTAGCACTGAATAAACATTACCAGGGTCTTCGCCATTTTCCATGTGATACAGTTTCAGATTTCTCCTACTGTCCTGGTAATTCTGCTCTGAGTTGCAGTTTATTATTACATAGTATTAGAGCGGACTATAAGAGGTGAAAAGATGTGATGTCATTACAATGGTACTTTGTTCTGGATCCTGGTTTTTTGTTTGTTTTTAATAGTCTCATTTTAGCTATTTTGACAGCCACATATCACTGATTCATGTTGCAGTCACTAAAACCTCAACTCTCCAACATGTAGTGCCTTTAAATGATGGCTCTCCCTTCATATACTTAATAGATTTATTAAATCAAGTCTAAGATTTCTTTTTCCTGTGGAACCCCATCTTGGTAGACATTAGCCTATTGATTCATATTATCTAGTCAAGTCGAAACTTAATTGTCATGCAATATATTTCTCCTATATCTCCTTTATTAATATGTCTCCAGTAAATATGACTCCAAAATGCACTCGTGTTAATCCTAAAGAAGACAAATGCAGCAGCCCAGTGTAGACCAATGCAGTTTCATAGTGCTTCTAACAAAACAGTAATTTTCAAAACAATTACATGCATATTACATGTGGGTATAGGAAATATGAATAGTTTCAGTCCTGGGAAGACAGGTCCAAGTAAAATAATCTAAAAGGAAGTTTGGAGTAGCAGGGAAGGAAGGTAGGTAAGAGAATAGCAAAGATAAACTCTCCCTTATTTTGCCTAATGTCAAAAAGAAGAGTTATGAAATATCTTGGGTTTTTATTTTACTCCCTAATCATTTTGCTCCCTAAAAATTATTCAACAGGTAGTTTGTTATATGGAGTTTAAAATTTTTCATTTTGCTTCAGATGAACACATGAGAATTATAAACTCAGAATACTGAATATCTTAGTTGTATAGTACCTGGAAGGCTTTAACTGTATTAGATAATATTTCTCTTAAATGAGTGTTGAGTTCACAGAAGTTGATTATAGTATTTTTGACACTTTTTCATAATCTCAGGTATTTCATAATTAAAACGTGGTTTAGTAGACATATATTTGCATTCTATGTTCAGCCTTATAATTTATTCCATTTCTTGACTCAAACAAGCCTTTGATAATTAATGATTATGGAAGTGAGTCAACCCATAGCACTAAAGTTCTGTATGATTCTAAGTTTAGCAGATAGGCCAAGCCTAACTGTATATTTACATTGATAAAAATAAATTCTCAATTATAAGAACTATAGTAAAGAAATTATATCATTAACAATGTAGAATAAACTCTTTATAAAACATGACAGGAATTTTATATTCTGACGTTCCAATTTTGTAGTTATAAATTTCTATTGACATTTTTTAAAATGTCCAGATTTTGCAAAAACTGTATGTTGAGTGCATTATCAAGAAGATAAGGGACGCCTGGGTGGCTCCATAGGTTAAGTGTATGCCTTCGGCTCAAGTCATGATCCCAGGGTCCTGAGATCAAGCCCTGCGTCAGGTTCCCTCTTTTCTCTTCTCCTTCTCCCACTCCCCTGCTTGTGCTCACTCTCTCTCTATCAAATAAAGTCTTTAAAAAAAAATTCATCATTATGTTAAAACTTTTTAAATAGGAACAGAGAAGCCAGATGACATAACTAGCATTGCTGAGAAAATACCAGTATACCACCTACTACAGAAAACCTGATACAGTGACTCTGCTTTCAGAAATTTGTCCCTCCAATGAATTATCAAGTCATATGTTTCTGTTACAGTACTTAACAGTCATAGGGATTATATGGGAGCAATAAAAAGATTCACCCTCTCTCCCCCTGCCAAAAATACACATAGACCCCATGTACTTGAAAAATAAGATCATCTGGGCATGGCAATTCCTCAAAAATTAAATAATTACCATATGATCCAGCAATTCCAATTCTGGGTATATACTGAAAAATTTTGAAAGCAGGGATTTCAAAAGGTATTTGTGCAACCCATGTTGATAGAAGCATTATTCACAATAGAAGATGGAAACAACCATGTCCATTAATAGATGAATGGATAAATAAAATGTGGTACATACAAACAATAGGATATTATTCCACTTTAAAAAATTTTCTGACACATGCTACCACATTGGATGAACTTTGACATTAATGCTATGTGAGCTAAGCCAGTCACAAAAGGACAAATATTGTATGATCCCACTTATATGAGGTACCTAGAGTAGTTAGAGACATAAGTTTCCAGGGGCTGATAGGAAGAGGAAATGGAGAATTAGTGTTTAGTGGGTACAGTTTCAGTGGGGAAAAATGAAAAAGGTTTGTAGATGGATGGCAAAGATGTTTGTACAACAGTGTGAATATACTTAATGCCACTGAACTATACACCTAAAAATGGTTAAAATGATAAATTTTGTTGCATATATTTTACCACAGTAAAATAAATCATCCGGAAGTAAATTTGTAAAATAAGCATGATGGCTCAGCAAATGAAAAAACAAAATACTTTCCAAGGATGACACCGAATTGACAGTATTACCATTAATGAAACGATTTCTACATCAAAGACATCTGTAAGCAAAAAAACTCTTTAAAGAGGAGAAAGACTAATGACAGTGTATTTTTAGCACAATCCAACCCATGAAGAATGTAACATGACTCAAGTGAAAAGCGATGCATCAGGCCTGAAACATTAGCCATTTAAAGCACCAAACTCATTTCTCTTGATTCCATTCCATATTTACCAAACAATCTTCTCATAATTTCACTTTGGCTTTCACTGTAATTTGCTCAATACAGAGAAAGTGATGATCAGCAAGCTTAAGTATTCTACCTCCATCATTACATTTTTCATAAATTAACACATTAGTATATGGTTTTTAAAAAGCAATTTCTTAGCAGATTGAGTGTGACTCAGCACCCTGGAGTCCAGTCACTTCCAAATCTGATAAACCAATTTAAAGCCTAGAAGATCAGATGTTGAAACCCATTGATCACACGAAGGTCCTGCTAAGCTGTGGATACCTCAAGCTATACCACCTTTCCCAAACAACTCCCCACTCTAAATATATACTTTCCATAATGCTGTATTGTAATTACCTATTATTAGACTTCATTCCTTGAAGATAGGGAGTGGATCTTATCTTTTATCCCTAAAACTGATGAAGTTTGTTGCCCAAAGGAAAAAACCCAATAAATACGTAACAAATGAAAATAAAATCCAATTTAGTAAGATATAATTAGGAAATTATTATAAAGATTTTTCTATATGTTACTTTCCTCTAAAACTTCCAAGGCAGGCAATAGTACAGAAAAAAAATGAGCATATTTTGATTCTAACTTCAAGTGGAAGTTATGGTAGTTACACCATCTTTCTTTGAGAATGTCCATCGGTGACATTCAAATCATATAATGTGATCTGTATAAAGGCCCAGGTAGGCGTCATAGAGCATAAATGTCTTTCCACCAATAATTTCTCCTCTAGTACAATAAAGAACATGGAAAATGTATACCTTTACTTGCCAAAGGTACAATGCCTTTTTCTTTCTGCTACTTATGTGCCATCGATCCAAGGAAGAATAAAATTCCTTCCTAATGTGTCCTGGGGTTTTGCTGTTTCCCATAATGCAGCATTAAGACAACACCAGCGAAAGAGCCTGGGTAAGGAATCTGCCAATGATACCAGTGCATACAAAAGGGATAACTGTTGACACGTTCTTGCAGAGAACTGCATTGAGACACACCTGCTGAACATAATCCAAATTGCAAGAAAATGCCAGATGTGAATGGTTTTATGGTCAAACTAGATTTCAGCATATAATAGAAAATAACCTCTAACCAATCATAAGCAGAAGAACAAATTTTTCTTAACCTCTTGGTCTTAATTTTTCTTTTTTTCCTTTTTTTGGGTCAGCCACACTTCCTAAGGAAAATATGAGTTATTTTATGCTCTAGAAGTTAAGGAAACAGATTCCAGAACCAGATGGCCTAAGTTTTGTTTTGTTTTTTAAGATTTTATCTATTTATTTGACACCGAGATCACAAGTAGGGAGAGAGGCAGGCAGAGAGAGAGAGGAGGAAGCAGGCTCCCTGCTGAGCAGAGATCACGATGTGGGCCAGGATCCCAGTACCCTGAGATCATGACCTGAGCTGAAGGCAGATGCTTAACCCACTGAGACACCCAGGCGCCCCTAACTTCTAATCCTAGCTTTAAGTTTACTAGCTGTATGACCTGCAAATCATCAAACTTTGTGGTCCATTTGCCTCATGTGTTAAATGAGGACAGTAACGAACTACCTCACAGGGTTATAGTGAGGATTAAATAAATTAATCTGCAACACTGCTTGAGACAACCTAAGTTAATTGCTAATTATGGTTACTATTGTCACAGAAAATTTTGAAAGCATAAGCTTCACCTAGAAACTTCTCAACACTTTGGTCATTATGAATGTATTTATTAGTATCTGCCAGTAGACTGTAACTGTGACTTCCGACAGTGATTTACTTAACTTGCATTTACCTATATCAAGAACTTCATGCCGTCCCAAACACGGATATATGTGACAGCCTTATTCAATCCTGCATAAATGAAGTCCTTGCTTAGTGAGCTCAGTGAAACCTTGAAGTCTAGCAGGCCTGTAGCAGAAGAAAGACTCGGGATAAATGTATTCACACAAATGACAAGTTCACATACCAGTAATAGGAAAAATTAAAAACAAAAAAACAACAAACCACACTGAAGGAAGTCCAAGAACGAGTATTTTCCTGAAGGTTGTGTACGTGGCAAGCAAAGACCACATTATAATTTTTTCGTGGTAAAGGAATATACATAGCCCCTTCCCCTTTTTAATCACGAAAATGAGGCAGCCCCACACCTTCACTCCCCAAAGTGGCAGTGACGGCTTTGCCTGTCCGATCCGCAGCGCTTCCGTCCCTCGGACCCTGTATAAGCAGGTCCTTGGCGTCGTCCCTACGTTCCACACTTTCTGGAATTACTCGCCGTTTCAGGCCACAGCCTTTAGAGGGGACTGACGGACACTCTAAAACCTCCTTTTCTGACAGGGGCGTCCGAACTCCAGCCAAAGGCAGACGGGTCTTTCCACACAGCTTAGTGTTCGGAAGTTAATGCTGCGGAGGCAGACAAACCTACCTTCGGCCTCCATTAGGTCCCAAGCCGGGCACCTTGCAAAAGTGCCGCTACCTGTAAACCTAAGGGCAGCGCAGGAGCGCGCGCGCGGCGTCTCGGACAAAAGCAGCCCTCGCGCTGCTCCGTACCGAGCGAGGCGACGCCGGCGACCAGACACCGCCCCGTGTCGGTGACGTCACTTCCGGGGCGACGGGTCCGCTCCTCGCTCTGGGGGAAGCGCGGCCGAGCGGCTTCGCCAGGGCAGGGCTCCGGCGCTGTGGCCCCAGTTGTTCACGGGGAAGGAGGGTAAGACGGCCCGCCCTCTCCCACGGCTTCCTTCGCCTGCCTGCGAGGGCGATTCCAGCGCCAGCCTGGACCACTGGCCAAGGACCCTGGATCCACTTAGGAGCTTTCGCGGCCCTGGAGACCGGTGCTTCGCTCCGGCTTCCCTGCCTGGGTTTCCGTGACGCGAATCTGATTCCTTCGGGGCGGGGGTGCCGGGGCTGCGCTCCCCGCCGCGGTCCTCGCGCGAGGGCCGTGCCCACCACTCTAAGCCCGGGGGCCCTCCGCCACGGGGGGGCGATGAAAATCCCAGCACTTACTCTCTAATTTTCCCGCTAGTGTGTAGGGAAAGGCCCGCGTAAGCCCCCAGAAAGTTCTGGAACAGGTCGTCTGGGGGCATGAAACCAGGTACTTGAAAGTGTGAAGATCCCACGGTGCTTTATTTTGCTGCTATTATTTTGAGGGGAAAAAAAGAATTTGGGGAGATCCTTACTAAGATAAACTTGTGGTAAAATGGAGATTGAGTTAGAAAAAATGTGATTAATGGATGAAGTGGGTATTAGGTGGCAGTCGTTTTAGTCCAGATGTGGCTCTCGGATGAGCTTTATAAGAGCAGTTGTTCCCAAAGTAGGCAACCAAGCTGTGTGCGTGTCTGTTATGTGGGTTGTTTTCTAACCAAATTGCTAAATTTTATTTTGAAAGATATTTCCAGGAAATGGAATGCATTTGTTTATCTGTTCTGTTTGCCTTTATCATTTAATTTTCTTAAACCAATTTTGTCTTAACTGTAGCTATCAAAAAACAAGTAGCACCTTCCAAAGGACTATCCATGCAACTATTAGCTATTTTATAAATAATGAATAGTTTACTGAGAACATCATGATAATAATACTAAAAAATTTCATAATTGATTTCCTTGTTTTCGCTTTCGAGAGCATTGTATTCATTCATACTGTTATTTATGTTCACAGGTTGCTATAGCCTTTAAAAATTTTTTGCTAATGTTTACAAAACTTTCCTATAATTTACAAAACTATTATATTGAAAAATAAATCAATAAAATTGGAATTTTGCTTAACTGAATGGGTTAGTGGTTATTGTCAGTTCCAAGTAATTAATTTGTTTCTTCATCTCTTTTCCAGGAGTTATTTATAGAGTAAGTATGCTAATACTGAGTAAGACAGCAGGAGTTTTTTCTAAACCATCAAGAAGGAAAACTTACGAATTTTTAAGAATTTTTAATTTTCATCCTGGAAAACCGTTTCTTCATAAATTAGTATTGGGAATTGAAACCAGTTGTGATGATACAGCAGCTGCTGTGGTGGATGAAACTGGAAACATTTTGGGAGAAGCGATACATTCCCAAACTGAAGCTCATTTAAAGTAAGTAGACATTATCTTGGTAGTTCCCACTTTTGGGAAAAACAAAGTGAAATAATTATTTTCTCTTTATCATATATAAAAGTTTAGTTTTAGGAGCTAAGTTCTTCTTTTGTGCAAAAGCTCCTAGTAGCTGTAATAGAAAACCTTCAACCCTGCACGCTGGCTTTTAAGGCTGTCCGCAGTAAGGTCTCAACTCTAGCTGAGCATCTTGAGAAGAGAACTAAGTTCATTCCCAACTCTGAGATTTATCCATGATTTCCCCTTAGTAATGCCTTTTCCTCTTTTGTCCACCTGTACGTTTCATGGTCTTGACTGAAGTCCTAGGAGAGCATGACCCCATCTCTAGCCTATGTTAATCTCTGGGGGAAAAAAAAGTCCTATTCACATTTATACCTATAACTCATGTTGATACTTAATAATACACTGTTGTATAAAAGCATTGAATGGTGCAAGGTTTATAAACTCATGTCTTTGCAGAGGACCACTAGTGAGGCTACACAGATCGAGTGGGCTGGGTATAAACTGGAAAATATCTGGAAGAAGAAGCCAGTTGTCGCCATGTAGAAACATAGGCCCTGTTTTATTTGACCCTCGGAATTTTCAAGAGAAAATGGAAATCCAGAATATAACTAATATCTCCAGATTTTAAAATTAGTTGTTAATTCAAAATATATTAAAATGCTGCACAAATCAAATATGCCTTTAAGTCATCAATTTAAAACACCTGAATAGTGAAAAAGGTTGGTATTTTGAGATCACAGACTTGTGTTTGAATTATGAATTAGGCAATTGGTGTTGGCTCTGATTTTAGGCAAGTTCTTTATCCTTTCTGATTGTGTTTTCACTCCTGTAAAATGGGAAAGATAACCTGCCTTGTAGGATTGTAGGGAGTATAATAGGAATAATAGAGGGTATTATAATTAAAAATAATATATATGAAAAGACAGAATAGACCTCTAATAGTTACATACTGTGTGAAACGGACTGAGGTAAGTGTTAATCAGGTGTAGTGAAATACTAAAAAGTCCTTCCCTTCAAGGAGCTTAACCTATTCTCTGAGGCATGATATATAGACCTGCAAGGAAACATACAGCATTCAGTCCAAGGCAGCATAAAGTATCAAACAGGTGGTGCAGACAGTAACTATTACTACATGCCTCAATCCCACTCAGTATTTCTGAGTGCCCTGGACATTTGCACGTGTAAATGTTGACTGTAGAAAGGCCTTCCCTGACCACTTCATCTAAAGTCGGTATCCCCACCATGCTTATTCTGTATCACCACACCCTGCTTATTTTCTTAATCATCCTTTTGATAATTTTTACGTTTGTTTACTTCTGTGTAGTCTTTTCCCCAGCAGACGCTGAACTCCATGGTGAGAGGCTCCGTCTTAACTGTCTCTGTCACTCACTGACTGTGCCGGGTAGCCAGCGCGGCATCTGGCACACTGCAGGTGCTAGTGGCCTTGGAAATAGGCCTTCGATGAATGGAGATGGAGAAAAAATATTGTAGCGGGAGTAAACATTATGGTAGAGGCAAAGAGGTGAGAAAGTACAGGACGGACATTGAGTTTAGCTAGTGCACAGATCACTGGAGATGAATACACAGGAAGTAAACTTCATGGAACCATCTACACAGCTCATCTCAGCGTTTACTGAATTTCTACCAGGCAACATTTGAAGCACCGTGGTACAAATATGACTAAGATACGTGATCCTTGCCTCTGAGCAGCTTACCATAGAAAGTGCTTTAGAGTGTAGGTTTACATTCTGGTGCAACTATGAGATCTTACACGGTTTTCTGTGCCTCAGTTTCCTTATGTGTGAAATAGCGATAGTAATGGTAACTAGCCCCTAATAGTGTTGGGAGAATTAAATGTAAATTCTTCCAAGGTGTGTGGTGCAGTTCTTGACAAATAGCAAGACCTCAATAGAAGCTACCTATTAGTATCAGTCGTACTTCTAGTACTGTTATAAATGAGTGAAGAAGAAGACAGTCGGGTAAGCAAGTCATTGTAAAACAGCATGGAAAACATTGATAGAGGAGTGCTTGGC